>CAUYUJ010017774.1:92500-135000 GCA_963575745.1 Prorocentrum cordatum
TTGCAGAAGCTCTTGGGTACCTCGATGTCCTGTAACATCGACGAAGAGTGTGCAGCATATCCCTTAAGGCAAGATCTGTTCCCGCATGCGTCTACTGTACCGCCGTTCCTCCCCCCGCACTCGTCGCCGTCGTCGCCGCCGCCCTCTCCGCGGCAAGGACGCCAGGTCCTGCGGCGACGACGACCAGTCGGACCGGGGGGACGCCCGCGACGGCGCCGTCGGGTTGGGGTCGTCCTGGCTCTGCCCCTCCAGGCGACCGGCCTCCTCTTGCTACTTGCGCCTCCTCCGCCGCCTCCTCCGCGCCGCCCTCCTGCTCCGCCGTCTCCACCGCTCCGCCGTCTCCTCCGCTCCGCCCTCCGTCTCCTGTACGCAAGGCGTCCTCCCTGCCCCCCTGCTCTGACTGCAGGAGCGGTGCGTGCTGCAACACGATCGACGATTCTCACATTAGTTGCCGCGGTCTCCTGTGTCCAGAGCGGCTTCGGATTTAGGCAGCCATCGATACTGCTGCCAGCACCCAGGACGCCCCTCTGCCAGGTGGGGACACGCTCCGGCAGCTCGGTAGTCTGTCAGCCGCCGCTCGGGCGCCTGATGATTGCACCAGATGAAGTGATGGTCGGGGTCGTGGTCGTCAGTATCGTGGCAGAGGCGGGCAGCGATTTCAAGCCTCCTTCAACTCCCAGCTCATGCGATCTGAATTCCCAGATCGGTCCCATTAGTTGATCTTTCGGAGGCTCAAGACGCACTTCCCTGCCGAACCCTTATCCTGGCCGATGTGCATGCAGGGTGGCTCGCACTTCGCGAAGTGCTGTCACGTTCTCAGCCGTGCAGCCATGAACTTCGAGGAGGATTGAATCGAGAGCCCGACTTTGAAAAACACCAGCTCTCCATCCAGGTAGCTATAGTACATGTTCAAGTACCCCTCTGTCTCAAGCGACAACCCAATTTTGTAAACGAACCGCCCCCCGTCCTTGAGTTTGCTGCAAACTATTAGTGCGAATGCGTGCGGCGTTCAGGTGATTGTCCAATTTTGGATGGAAAACACATTTCGTCCAGACGAAAGCGCGCCGGTCTGAGGCAACAGCCCCATTTTGCAAACGCCTCCCTATCAATTTTGGTAATTGCTGCAAGCTTCTAGGGCGACTGTGTGCGGCGCCTTCAAAGATTGTGCGACGTCTGGAAAATCCAAGCTTCAGGACGAAGAACCGCAAATGGATCGCAGCTCGCCGTACCGGCGCTTCTGGGGGTGCGACAGGTAAATGTTGTTTGGCAGGGGCACGTGATTTAGAAATTGAACAGGATGTTCGCCAGCGTGGACGCTTAACAGAGTGCCCCTTGCAATCTACACGGTGCGCTGTATTTGGGTCCATATGTGGTACACTGTTTGCGATGTTTTCCACATGGTGCAATATGTGTGTTGCAATATGTGTGGTGCAATGTATCGTTTACTCTCTGTTGTGCAATGTGTGTGTGTGACTCGACGTTGTGGAATCGACGTGGAATCAATGTGGTGCTCGTCTATGGTGCAGCTTCGGTGGTGCGATCCACGCGGTGCAATCTATGTCGTTCAACCACCCACTTGCTCAACTTAAAGTTGTTCTGCATTGCTCGCGCAAACACCCCACCCACCCACCCGCAAGTTGGTTTGCAAACCCTATGCGGAAGCTATTGCGATGAATGCTTGGTGTTGGCTGGTGAATCTCTGCGGCCGCGCTAGCCCGCGCATGCTTGCGCGCGCAGCGGCCAGCTAGTTTGGCGCGACCGACGCGGCCGCGGTGGCGCTGACCGCCCGGCACATTCCAGCGGGCACTTCAGTGCGAGTCGGCGACTTGGGCGGGCGCGGTATCATGGCAACGTCGACAACGGTAGACACGATGATCATAATAGCGATGCTGGCGACGATGCTGACAACGACGACGGTGCAGCCAATGACGGCGCCTATGGTGATCACGCCGACGACGATGACGGCGTCTTCGCGTCGGTGATGGGATTTTGAGGGGGTTCGACATGCTCGCGCGGCAGACGCGCGAGAGTGGCCCCCATGGTAGTATTTGACACGGATCGTGCCACCCCAGCACGCGCGCAAGGGCGTCGGAACGATTTCGACATGCGCGCGCGACGCCCAGTTGGTAGCATTTTCGGAACACGTTGAACAACTCATGGTTCTCTCAAGAAATCGCAAGAACGCGCGCCATTTGTTTTCGAAATCCGCGTTGCGAAACCCGGTGTTGTTTATGTGTGTTTTGGGCAGTTCATGTTGCAATCTTTCCGAACCAGAGGGTTTTTGAAGGATTCTGGCATGCGCGCGCGACGACGCGTGCGTGTGCGCTTCGTGTGTGTGTGTGCGTTTTTGTTGCAAAGGAGTTTAACACATTTATGATTTTTGATAAACGAGTGCGCGCATAGTATTTGTTTGCAGAGGATGGCGGGGGGGGGCATTACCGGCCTCGCTGGGATAGTATGAGTTCATAATTTGGACAGACGATGGGGCAGAAACATATGTACATTGCAATACGAAAGAGTGGATCTTTAACACCGCCGGGGGGAGGGTGGTAGAACCGATTTTCTTCAACAAAAAAGAAAAGTGAACTCTCAACTTGAAGTTGTCCACCCCACTGCTCGCGCAAACACCCCACCCAGCAACCCGCAATTTGGTTTGCAAGCCCTATGCGGAAACGATTGCGATGAAAGCTTGGTGTTGGCTGGTGCATTTCTGCAACCGCGCTAGCCCGCGCATGCTTGCGCGCGCAGCAGCCAGCTAGTTTGGCGCGACCGACGCGGCCGCGGTGGCGCTGACCGCCCGGCACATTCCAGCGGGCACTTCAGTGCGAGTCGGCGACTTGGGCGGGCGTGGTATCATGGCAACGTCGGCAACGGTAGACACGATGATTATAATAGCGATGCTGGCGACGATGTTGACAGCGACGACGGGGCAGACAGTGACGCCGCCTATGGTGATCACGCCGACGACGATGACGGCGTCTTCGCGTCGGTGATGAAGGTTTTGGAAGGAGTTCGACATTCGTGCGGCAGCCGCGCGAGAGTGGCCCCCATGGTGTTAATTGACACGGATCGTGCCACACCAGCACGCGCGCAAGGGCGTCCGAACGATTTCAACATGCGCGCGCGAAGCTCGTTTGTTGAACAACTCATGGTTCCCTTAAGAATTCGCAAGAGCACGCGCGCCATTTTCTTTCGAAATCCGCGTTGCGAAACCCGGTGTTGTTTTCTATGTGTTTTGGGCATTCGATTGTGCAACCATTCCGAAACCGACGGTTTTTGAAGGATTTCGGATTGCGCGCGCGATGACGCGCGCGTGTACACTTCGTCCCCTAATTTGGCAAGGCAGTCTAGAAAACTTGTCAGCTTTGACAAACGAATGAGCCCGCATAGTAGCTGCCTGCTGAGGATGGCTGGGGGGGGCGATGCCGGCCTAGCTGGGATAGTATGAACCCACAGTTCGGACGGACGATGTGGCAGAATCAGATGTAAATTTCAACACCAAAAAGTGAGTTTCTAACCTGGGGGGTGGAGGGTGGTAGAACTTATTTTTCTGTTGGGAAGGAGAATGCATGTCGTGATTTGTGTGTTGTGCAACCTGTGTGGTGCCATTTGTGTTGTGTGGTCTACGTGGTGCTAGCTATGCGGTGCGACTAATTTTGTTCGCAGCGAGTTGTCACTAAACTGCTCGCGCAACCATCCCACCCACCAACCCACAACATGGTTTGCAACACCCCTGCGGTAGCGATTGCTATAAGTGCTTGGTGTTTGCTGGTGCATCTTTGCGGCCGCGCTAGCCTGCGCATGCTCTCGCGCGCAGCGGCCAGCTAGCTTGGCACGACCGACGCGGCCGCGGTGGCGCTGACCGCTGGGCACTTCCCAACCGGCATTTCAGTGCGAGTCGGCGACGTGGGCGGGCGTGGTATCATGGCAACGTCGACAACGGTAGAAACGGTGATGAACATAGCGATGTTGGTGACGATGATGGCAACGACGACGGCAACGCCAGTGACGGCGCCGATGCTGCTTACGCCGATGACGGTGGCGGCGTCTTCGCGTCGGTGACGACATGTGTTGGAAGGACTTCGACATGCGCGCGCGGCCGACGCGCGAGAGTGGCTTGCATGGTATCAATTGACGGATGCGCGCGAATCACATGCTTGGTCGCACTCTATGAGCGTGTTCAGAAAAACGCATTTCTTCAGAATTCGCAAGAGCGCGACCGCAGTGTGTATTCTTTGGTTTTATATAAGAAGCTTGTTGCGAAGCCACGTGTCGCTGAATGTTTTGGGGCATTCGATTAGAGATCCCCACGGGAGCTAAAGTTTTTGAAGGATTCCGGCATGCGCGCGCGACGACGCGTGCGTGCGCAGTTTGTCCCATTCTTTGCAAGAAACGCTTGCGTTGGTGACTTTGTGCGGTAAACGAGTGCGCGCGCATAGTTTTCTGCAGAGCAGGACGGGGGGTCGATACCCGCCTGTCTGGGACGAGATGGGCTCGCACTTCGGATGAACGATGGGGCAGAATCGTTTGCACAATGCAACGCGAGCATGTGATGCGTGAGGTCCAGGCGGAGGTAGATCCGAATGCCTTCTTCGGGAGGAGTTTTTTTGTGGTGCAGTCCGTGTGGTGCAAGTTTTGCGGTGCAGCGTATGCGGCGCAACTTCCACGGCACAATCTACGCGAGGCGGCGATGGAACGGCGACCCGCCAGACAACCACACCGGCCCAGACGACGGGCGCCGACGGGGCGCCGACGGGCGACGGCGACAACACAGCCGCCAGACCGCCACACCGGCCCAGACGACGGGCGGCGACGAGGCGGCGACGGGGCGGCGATGGCGACGACACGGCCGCCAGAGCGGCACACCGGCTGAGACGACGGGCGGCGGCGATGGGGCGGCGACGACGAGAATATGTCCGCCAGAGCGGCACACCAGTCCAGTTGCATTAGGAGGAGGAGGAGGAGGAGGAGGAGGAGGAGGAGGAGGAGGAGGAGGAGAAGGAGGAGGAGGAGGAGGAGGAGGCGGAGGAGGAGGAGGAGGGAGGAGGAGGAGGAGGAGGAGGAGGAGGAGGAAAAGGAGGAGGAGGAGGAGGAGGACGAGGAGGAGGAGGAGGAGGGGGAGGGCGGAGGCGGAGGAGGAGGAACAGGATGAGAGGTGGAGGTACGGGAGGCGAAAGGAGGGAGAGGTGGAGGAGCAACTGACAGAGGTGGAGGAGGGGGAGGAAGTGTAGGACCAGTGCCGACCCAAGACTCACCAACGATATTGCAGTAAACCCTCCCTCCAAGCTCCCTCTTCATAGGCTCCATCGAAGGATTCACTGTCACTGAGGGAAGTGCCCAGTTGGAAGACAGTCTTTTGAAAATCCGGAACTGGGCCAGAACACCATCTTAGGGACTTCAACGCCGCGAGTCACCGTTACTGTTGCGTTTTGACGGTCCTGAATCGTGCCAGAGCACCACTCTTGGGAATCCAACACCGCCAATCAACGTGACTGCTGCGCCCTGACATTCCGACATCTTCCAAAACGCCATGTTTGGAACGTTAACCATGAGAACCCTTGAAACTGATGCAAACTCTTATGACGAATGCACTCGGGCGCTCAGGCGAGAGCCACATTTTGAGAAGCATCCGCCTTCCGGAATTTCTTGCAAACTTTGAAGATGAATATGCCCAGCGCTAAGGCGAGATCCACGTTTTGAAAACCACGCCCTCCACCCCTGAAATTTGTGCAAACGTATAAGGCGAGTGTGCGCGGCGCTGACGCGAGAACCATCTTTTGAAAACCACTCGCCCTCCATCCTTGAAACGGCTGCAATGTGTAAAGACGAATGTGCGCGGCGCTACGGCGAACTACATTTTGAAAAACACCTGCCATCCGTCCGTGAAATTGTTGCAAATTCAGAGCTTCAGGATCCAAAACAGCAAGGAACTCCCAGGCAAAACGCCCAGCCCGCCCTTTTGACGGGCGTCGGGGTGCGACAGGGAGGAGTCATTTTGAAGATAAAGTGAGTGAGGAGCAGGTCCCAACGTTTTGGGCCGCTGGGGCGGAGGGCAGCCTTTCGACTAAGCTCCAGTGTCCGCATCGGTTCGGTGCAGGAGGAGCAGAAAGAGAGAGGAGGAGGAGGAGGAGGAGGAGGACAAAGAGAAAGAGGAGGAGAGGAGTAGGAGAAGGAGGATGAGGAGGAGGAAGAGGTGGAAGAGGAGGGAGGAATGAGTGGAAGACGAGGAGAGAGGTGGAAGAGGATAAGGATGAGCAGGAGGAGGGGGGTAATAGGGGATGATGATGCTGCTGATGATGATGGTGATGATGCTTATGATGCACATTATGATGATGGTGATGATGATGATGATGATGATGGTGGTGGTGGTGGTGATAGTGGTGATGCTGATGATGCTGATGATGATGGTGATGATGATGCACATTCTGATGATGCTGATGATGTTGATGATGATGGTGATGATGATGATGCTGATGATGATGATGATGCAAATGATGATGCTGATGCTGATGCTGATTCTGCTGATAATGGTGATTATGCTTCTGATGTTGCTGCTGATGATGATGCTGGTACTGCTGATGATGGTACTGATGATGCTGCTGATGATGCTGCTGCTGATGATGCCGCTGCTGCTGCTGCTGCTGATGATGATGATGATGATGATGATGATGATGATGATGATGATGATGATGATGATGATGATGATGATTGTGATAATCATGAGGAGGAGGAGGAGGAGGAAGAGAGAGAGGTAGAAGAGGGTACGGAGGAGGAGGAGGAGGAGGAGAAGGAGGAGGAGGAGGAGGAGGAGGAGGGTGAGGAGGAGGAGGAGGAGGAGGGGGGAACGAGGAGGTGTAGGGCGAAAAGGAAGGAATGAAGGGGGGAGGAGGGAGGAGCAGCAGCAGTTTGGGAGGAGGGTCCCCCCCCCTGAGCCCGAGCAGGTGAATGCGGTGCCTGCCTCGGTGGCCCCCCTCTGGGTCCGTCCGCAGAAGCGGACCTGGCGTGGCCGCGCGACCCGCGGCCCGACGTGGCGCGGCGCCGTGTCGCCGCCGTCGTCGCCGACGCCTCCGTCGCCGTCGCCGTCGTCGTTGTCGTCGTCGTCGACGGCAGCACATCATTACACCTCCGAGGTGCTCATTTTTTCTACCCAGATCCGACGCCATGCCTGTACACCACCACCGTGCACTCATAGCCTCAACGTGGACGTAGAAAAAAAGTTGCCGCCGTCGAGGAGGATCGGATGAGGAAAAGGTACCCATGCCTCTGCCCTTCGCCCGATGGGCCACGTTCGGGCAGCCCGGGTGGCCCTCGTCGCCACGGCTGGATGCGCTTCGAAGGCCTGGCCAGAGCGCACTCAGGGAGAGGTCCGGGGAGCAGCGGCATCGATGCCTTTTGGTGTCCCCGGAGGAGGCTGCAGTCGAGGATGGTGGGTTTTTTCCTCTCCCGTGATCACAGCGCCTGCGCGTGCATCGCGACGACCTGCGTGCCAGGGCAACAGGGCTTAAACATTCATGACATCACTGTTGGGGTTAGCAAGCACGGAAGCAAGCGTGCGGTCTGGTCTGAGACTCGGGGGACGGGAGAGCTTGGCGGAGCGCTTCCGAGCGACGCCTGGTAGCCTGATGTCGGAGCGAGAGCTACACCGCACGCAAGGTCTGGGCCTCACTCGGTCCGTGCAGCTCCCGAGCCTCCTGGGCTCCACCCTCGAGATGGCTGCCAGCTCTGTCGTCCTTCCCCCCACCACCCTCCGAACCCTCCACCCGAGGAAGAGGAAGAGGGGGATAGTGAGGGTCAGACGGGCGCGCAGGCAGCCCGATGGATTCGTAGAAATGCAGCGTCTGGTCTCGAAGACTGCGGCCAAGTACGGATGACGACACTTTAACAATCGTTTCTTGCGAGTCTTAGCATTGTGATCTCGAGGTTCCCTCGGACAGCCAAGAAGCACAGCGCACGCAAATCGATAGGAAAGCATGCCGCATCGACGGCAGAAGGTGTAGGGAGCCGCGCGAGAAAGGCGGTGCTGGCGTACCCCCCAAAATGGAGCCTGATCAGCTCGAGGCTTCCCCTTCCATCGCGAGTGCGCGGATCAGAGCCGCTTCGAGCAGGCCGGGCGCGCCACCCTGTCACGGGCCTGGAGAGAGCGAGCGGTTCTATGGCAATGACTCCACCTTCGGGCGCCGCGCGCCCATGCAATATTGTGACGGTGGTCGCAGGAACTACAGGGATTCGACTGACTCTGGTGCTGGGGCGTACGTGGGGCTCTGGCACCCCTGGGGCGCCCCGTGGTGCCCGCAGAGGTCCCCACCCTAGAGGTGATATAGAGCCTACCAAGACCAGGAGAGGTGCGACTTCCTTGGACCTGTTTTGCCAAGTATCGAGCAAGTGATGGGGAACGGGGCAGAGCGCTGCACCCGCCTTGGCCGGCTTGTCTGCCTTTCAATTCTCGAGGAAATCAGCACGACCTTCCCCGTCGGGCATATCGAGGTTGGCTCTGGAGTGCGCCTTGACCTTCACCACCATGGGGTCCCCCTCCCGCCCCAGGACATAATACACGACGGCACTCCACATCAGCAGTCAGATGTCAGCGTGGGAGCGTCGCGCCTGTCAGCACCAGGCTCGCCCGCGCCGAAAACCTAGGATCACTGTTGAGTTATGTATGCCGGCACGGAGATGCTGATGATGGTGATAATGCTAATGACGATGATGATGATGATGATGATGATGATGATGATGATGATGATGATGATGTTAATGTTAATGTTAACGATGATGATGGCGATGAAGATGATGATGAACATGAATATAATGATGATGTTCATGCTGATGATGATGCTGATGATGACGATGATGATGATGATGTTGTTGCTGACGATGATGATGTTGATTATGATGATGGTGATGATGACGATGACGATGACGATGACGATGATGATGATGATGATGATTATGATGATGATGATGCTGATTATGATGATGATAATGATGATGATGGTGATGATGATGATGATGATGATGATGATGATGATGATGATGATGATGATGATGATGATGATGATGATGATGATGATGATGATGATGATGTGAGCGTTTTTGCTGCTATGGCGACTCCCGCCCTTTGGCGTGCAGAATAGGCCTGAGGGACTTTGCTACCCCTGCTGTAGCCTCGGATGCTGAGCGCGTTGGGCCTAAATGCCTTCGAAACCCTTTTCCATTGCCTGCTCTCGCGCAGGGAATAGGAATCCATAGGGCTCGAACCACCGTCCTACTCCAACCAACCTCCAACCTCCATTGCTGCTCCGTGGCGAAGAACATCCAGGAACACACACGCACAAGAAAAAGTTCAGCGCGCAGCACGGACTGAGCCCGCCGGAACCCTGGGACCGAACCGTGCATGGCTGCTCGGACCTGCGACCTGCCCCGGAGGCTCCAGGAAACAGAGCCCCCATCCAGGTGATCGTTTTTATGTATTGTTTTGCCGATCGGCGCGGGCCCCCCAACCCCCCCTTCCCCCCCCCTCCCGTGTAGTAGGTATTGGCTGTGTTTGGCGCCTGTTTCGAGCGTGTGGGGTCTCCCCTCCTAGGACGCACTGCTTGCAAACGGTCGCACTGAGCAGAGCCGGACCCCCCCCCCATTCCCCCCCTCCTTTCCGCCCGATGTCGAAACGCCGGATAAGAACACGCTCACTCGAGCCCTGGCGCCCCGACCCCTGACCCATCAGGGCAGGCCAAGCCCGACAGGAGAGTCGCCCCCAAAACGAGCGGTCCAGGGCCTCGGCCGCGGGCGTGGCGTCCGGGAGGGGGTCCCCGAGAGGCTGCTCGGCGAGGGCCCATCGAGGACAGGAGGGAGGAGGAGGAGGAGGAGGAGGAGGCGGAGGAGGAGGAGGTGGAGGAGGAGGCGGAGGAGGAGGCGGAGGAGGAGGAGGCGGAGGCCTCAGCCTGTCTCGGCCTTGAAGGATGGCCTGGCATTCACATCATCTGTGGCGCTGGCTGATACTTCGTGCCCACACTACTGACACGTGCGATCGTCTGAGCAGCCAGCGCACCACACCTCGTCCCGAGTCCAAAAATCGCTTCCCAAATACATGAGCCATCTTGGCCGCCTGCCGCGCTGTCGAGCGCGTGGCACAGCAAGGCTCGAGAACAAAAATCCGAGGAATGGCATCTGACGGCGAGCGAACCCTTCGCCTCCTCCTCCTCCGCTTCCGCCTCCTCCTCCGCCTCCTCCTCCTCCTCTCCTCCTCCTCGTATTCCTTTTTGTTGTTTTGGCTGCCACAGGCGTGGTTATGGGCGGCATAGGTTTTCGGTCGGAAACCAAAAGTTAGGCCCGCGCGGTGAAATTAATTAGTATCTCCGCACGGTGCTGGGAGCGACCTGGCGCATGTCGACCATCTTCCCCGTCGGAAGACAGAGCGTGCGCCATGCGGGCCATGCTCAGCCTACGCGCTGCAGCGTGAGATGGCGAGCGGAGGCAGGCCCCCGGGCCTGTGTCCAAGACCTGTCCAACGGATGGCGGTGGCGTGCGGCCGCACAGCCGACGTCCTGGCGCCAGGCTCGGGTCACGTCGGCCTCGTGATCCCCCGCTCCAGACTTGGCTGAACCACATGCCCAGGGGGCGCTGGCAGGCTTCCACAGCTGGATCCGCCTGGCACGCTTCCACAACTGGAGCACACGGTCATGCCCCACAGGGTTACCCCACAGGCTGCCAGAGACCACGATCCGCATGCGCTCGAGGAAGACGGGTGAGACAACTAAGGAGCTCGCTCCATGGGTGACCGAGGGGATCACGCCCTGACTAGGAGGCCACATGCGAACCCCACCCTACCGTCCCACGATTTCTAAGGGGGGGGGTCACTCCCCCCGTAGAAATCCCGTAGAAATCCCGTAGAGTCTCGTAGAAATCCCGTAGAAATCCCGTAGAAATCCCGTAGAATCCCGTAGAAATCCCGAATCCTATGCCGCGGGAGGTCCCGAGCGAAGTGAACCCCACCTCCCCCGTAGAAATCCTGGGGTGGTGGGGTAGGCGTTGCGTGTGGCCTCCTACTGGCGCACCACTCGGGCCAGGCTCGCCCCCATGCTTGCTGAGAGAGCGCAGTTTAGCTCCGCGCTTCTGGGCCCGATCGCACGGCCGGTCCTCGGGGCCCGAGCTGTCAGAGCTTCATCTTAAGTAGGGCATGCCCCTCTACAGGAAGAATATTCGAGAATATCAAAAATAGTCTTGGGACGATGTTTCTACTATTTGCGAATGGTTCCCGACCTAGGCTCTGCCTAGAAGGGTTCTTACTGGCTGTGCTTAAAGGGCCGGGCAGTGGATAACGCCCCGGGCGGTTCCCCCGGCATCCGCCCCGCGGTTCCCCCAGTTACGTCTCCTTAGTTTAGCGTTCCTTATGTCATCTTAGTTCTAGCTTATTTCATATTAGCTTAGCTTAGCTTCATATTAGCTCAGGTTTATCTTAGCTTAGCTTACCTTCATCTTAGCTTCGCTGAGCTTTAGCAGAGCACAGCATAGCGTAGCACAGCGTAGCACAGCATAGCGCAGCACAGCATATCATAGCATAGCCCAGCATAGCAGAGCAGAGCATTGCATAGCATAGCAACAAAGCAAAGGCAAAGCAACAGCAGCGACAGCAAAGCAAAGCACAAGCAACGCGAAGCATCGCAAAGCATTAGCCTGGGTATAATTCCCTACCTAGGCTCTGCCTAGAGGGTTAGCTTAGCTTAGCACAGCGCAGCGCTGCATTAGCATTGCATAGCATAACATAACCAAACATAGCATAGCATAGCATAGCATAACATAACAAAACGCAGCATAACATAACATATCATAGCATAGCTTAGCATAGCGCAGCGTAGCATAGCATAGCCTATCATAGCACAGCGCATCATTATATATCATAGTTTAGCATGTCGTAGCATCGCATAGCATAGCATAGCGCAGCATAGCATAGCATAGCATAGCACAGCATAGCGCAGCATATCATGGCATAGCATAGCATAGCATAGCATAGCAACTCATGCTGCTTTCCTGGGGGCTCCAACTTCTAGGTAGGGTCGAACTGGGGTAAGTTTAACAATGTTCTGTGTGTGTTTTTCCCAAAATCTGCCTGTAAGAGGACATGCCCGACCTAAGCTTGATCCACTCCAGCGTGGCCTCGTCAGTAACGCTCTGAGGGTCAGCCAAATACATGTTTTTCAGTGCTGTCGCCTGTGGCGGGCGGAGGAATGGAACGCCACTTAGAAATCCGATGGGCGGAAGAAGTGCCAGCCTGAGACTCGGCGCGAAGCCGCTTTTGCTTGTCTTTCGGACTGGTGGAGGCCTGAGAGCGCTCAATAGCCTGGGCCTGGGAGACGGCGTACCTCTGGAGCTCCATGATCTCGGGGGCCTGGACAGCGAAGTCTTTGCCAGGCAAGTCGAACGTCAGAAAGCGGGCTGGCTGGTGCTGAACAGACTACGCCTGCTCGCCTAGCTCATGATTCCAACGAACGCAGCTGCTGCGGATGCGCCGCTCGAGCTTGTGGCGCCGATCCTGGGCATTTGACCAGGTCTGTCCCTGTCGGGCAGAATGCGCTACCCGCGCGTGCGGCCACGCACCTCCAGGCCCTGGAGCCGGGGGTCCCCCCTGGGTCGAGCGCGAGGCCGAGGTCCAGCCAGAGGGGCCCAAAGCCAGCGCGGAGGGGCCTCCCATGCCCGGGCGGGCCTGGGGGCTGGTCCAGGCCCAGGAGGCCCCCGCGAGGTCCACGCCGGCACACGCACGGCTGCTGCTCCACCGGTCCGCCAGCTCGGCGAACGAGGTCCCTGTCACGACGGTGCGCCTGGTGCCAACGTGCGGGCGGGGGCGAAGGGCCAGCCGGCGTCTGCATGGGGAAGGGACGTGGCGCGGCCAACCTCCATCCCGGCTTCTCACGCACCCAGGCTTCCATGTTTAGCAAGGTCGGGGGCGGCAAAGAGGGGGGTGATGAGTAGGGGGGGGGATAGCATGGCGGGGGCCATGATATTTCCCAGACTTCATGGCGCCCTCGTCTTGTTTCATTACGTCCCTGCCCCCCCCCGCGGGGCCGCGCACATGCCGCCGGTCATGATTTGCACCCCCCCCTCTTGGACACCCCCCTCTTGGCCGCTCCCGACAAGGCAGGGGAGCGAGGAGAGGCTGATGCGTCGAGGATCTGCACAGCTTCGGGGAAAGCATGCTGAAGACGGTCGTCCATGACGAAGGAGTCAATAACGCTGTCGCTGCGTACTCCCGAACAGGTTACCGACCGTGGGGCCATCGCAACGCCTCGGGCATTCTCACGCCACCCCACGTTAAGCATCGGCTGCCCCGTGTTATTGAAGTCAGCTTGCAAGATCCCGGGAATCTCATACTCTTCGATGATAGTGGCGATCGCCTCCAGGATAGACAAGTTCGAAGGGTCCACCCCTCCCGCGTCCAGAAGTAGGCCGTGATGATCATGACGCCACCCTTTTGCGCCGCTGAGCACCAGCCCTCTCTGCCGCTCGTTCCGCCGATCCCGCTGGCGAGATATCGAAGCTTTACCGGCCCTCCAGGAACGTGAGGCCGATGGTTCGTGGCACGAGAAAGCCGACGCCTGCCGAACGGCCGCCACCCTGGCCTGCGGTGGCTGGGACCAGGGCCTCCGCGTAGTGCCTCTGGAAGCTGGCCGCCTCGATGTCCGACGAGATGGGCGCTGTGAGCTTGTGCTCCTGGGGGACTGCGGCAACGCGCATCGGGTCGAGCAGCTCCCTGTCCCTGCGTTCGTCGAGGACGTCTGCGGCCCGAGCCCAGGCCGAGCAGTTGAGGCCGAGCAGCCGGAGGCCTGCGTCGCGAGTACCACCGCGCCCCCGCTGGCGTGGGAGGCTCGGTCTCGGCCCGGGCGTCTGCGGCCTCGGTGGGGCCCCCGAGGGAAGGGGTCGCACAAGAGGCTCCTCCTCCTCCTCCTCCTCCTCCTCTTCCTCCTTCTCCCCTCCCCCCTCCCCCTCCCTCCTCTTCCCCTCCCTCCTCCTCCTCCTCCTCCTCCTCCTCCTCCTCCTCCTCCTCCTCCTCCTTCCTCCTCCTCCTCCTCCTCCTCCTCCTCCTCCTCCTCCTCCTCCTCCTCCTCCTCCTCCTCCTCCTCCTCCTCCTCCTCCTCCTCCTCCTCCTCCTCCTCCTCCTCCTCCTCCTCGTGGGCTGCATGGGGGTCGGTGCGGCCCCAGGCGGTGGAGGAGGCACCACGGGGCCCCAAAGTCCAGGCCAAGGGATGTCTGGACGACGTGGCCGTCGGAGGCGACATAGGGGGGGCAATCATGCAGACCACCCGAGGATGATGGGGAGCTGGAAAAGGAGGAGGCGAAGGCGGCAAGAGAGAGAGAGAGAGGAGGAGGGGGGATCAGGCGTTGGAGAGTGGAACAGGCGGAAGAAGCCAAGGAGGAGGAGGAGGAGGAGGAGGAGGAGGAGGGGGAAGAGAAAAATGAGGATGAGGATGTGAAAGAGGACGAGCTGGAAAGGGAGGCGGTGGAGGAGAACAAGGAGGAGGAAAGGGAACAGAAGGACGACGAGGATGACAAGAGGGAGGAGAGGACCAGAGTAAACCAACGATGCGTCAAAGATGCCCCAGCACGCCCTCTCACCCCAAGTCCCTTCCGCAGAAGTCCGCACAAGCTCTCCCTGCTCACTGCCAGGAGCGTCCCCTCGAGACACCATCACCCGATGGATCTGCCGTCGAGGCGAGGATCCCGGCCGCACGGCATCCATCTTGCGAGTGCGACAGCGAGGCGAGCTGTCCGGCGAGACCCCCGCGCTGGGCAGTGGCCGCCCCGCTCTTGCGCAGCTTTTGCACTGGTGCTCAGCTCGGGCCACGGACTTCGAGGGAGTCCAACTCAGAGAAGGAACCGCCCCAGGGTGGACGACGAGCGTGCGCGACGCGAAGGTGTAACAGGTCGGCTTTCACAATAGCCACAGTCCAGCATCAACGCTGCTGCAAGCAGTCAACACGAATGTGCGCGGTACTGATCAGGGAATCTCCTTGTGAGAACGGCCTCCTCCATACTTTATAAGTTGTTGCCAACCATCGGTACGAATGAGCGCGGCGACAATTGCATGTTCAGAACAGTAGTATTCCATTCTTGAAGCTGCTGCGATATGTTGCGACAAGCGCGTGCGGGTCTAAGGCGAGAGCCCCACTTGAACAACTACCTGTGTTTCATCTTCTTGCCTGCTGCAGACTCAGACGAATGAGCGCGGTGCGGCAAACTGCTGCAGCGCGGCCGACGCCGCTTTAGCCACAAGCCTGACGCCCGACGACCGCGACCACGACCACCTCCGGCCGTGACCACGACCGCCCCCGACGCCCTGCCCCGACCACCCCCTCCCTTGATGCCGACCACGACCACGACTGCCCCCGACCGCGACCACGACCGCGACCGCTCCCGGCGCCCTGCCCCGACGGACCCCCTCCCCTGACCCAGACCTCGACCGCGGCCGCCTCCGACCGCGACTTCGACTCCCCCGCACGCCCTGCCCAAAAGGCCCTCCCTTGGCCCAGGCCACGACCACGACCACCCCGCGACCACGACCTCTTCCTCCTCTTCCTCCTCCTTCTCCTCCTCCTCCTCCTCCTCCTTCTTCCCCCCCCCCCACCCCACTGCCGACTTTTGGATTTGCACTGCAGGTGTAGCCGCTTGGAATCGAGCTTGAATGTCGCGCTCCACTATCATTCTCCCCCCCGTATTAGTCTGCCATCCATGACAGTTGTTTCGGCCCAGGGCGTTCCACCATGATACGCTGATCTGCTTCTGGCCGCAAGCCGCCCGCTTTTAACGGGGCCCCGGCAATGTAAGTTGCGGAGACGAGTGGGGCGTTGATCATTGGTGGGGAAAGACTCGGTGGGGAAAAACCCATCGCTTATTCATAACAAATCATCCTGCGAAAAACTTGGTACGCTCTACTGACACGCCTGCGGGTACGACGCGTAGAAGCTAATTATCTTAAGAAAGAGGGATGGAGGAGAAGGTGGCGGAGACGAAGCCGGTCGGGGCTGGCGGGGAGAAGGAGGAGAAAAGGGGGAAGGACGAGGAGGGGGAGGAGGAGGAAGAGGGGGAAGAGGAGGAGGAGGAGGAGGAGGAGGAGGAGGAGGGGAGGAGGGGGGGAGGGGAGGAGAGGAGGAGGAGGAGGAGGAGAGGAGGAGGAGGAGGAGGAGGGGGAGGAATGAGGAGGAGGGGGGAGGAGGAGGAGGAGGAGGAGGAGGAGGGAGGAGGAGGAGGGAGGGAGGAGGAGGAGGAGGAGGAGGAGGGGAGGAGGAGGAGGAGGAGGAGGAGGGGGAGGAGGAGGAGGAGGAGGAGGAGGAGGAGGAGGAGGAGAGGAGGAGGAGGAGGAGGAGGAGGAGGAGGAGGAGGAGGAGGAGGAGGAGGAGCTGGGGGAGGAAGAGGAGGAGGAGGACGAGGGGGAGGAATGAGGAGGGCACCGCTGATAAGAAAAGAATCGGGGAAGGAGGTCACACGACAAAGACGAGGGGCGCAAATGGATTAGGAGGAGGAGGAGGAGGAGGAGGAGGAGGAGGAGGACGACGACGACGAGTGGGCGGACCAGGAGGACGAGCATGAGGTGGAGGAGGGGCGCTCTTAGGCGTTGCGGGGTCTCAGGCCGCCACCGCACGCGGCACCACGACCCGTTTTAAAGAAAGCTTGTCGGCCGCGCTGAGGCCCAGACTAGGCGCTGCGGCACTAAGAGGCCCCAGCGGGACGGGACGGGAGGCAGGACTGTTAGAGCAGAGGTCGACTACACGTACAGTGGAAACCCATGCCAAGAAACATTTTGCTTGCCTCCAGGGTGCCCTGGATTCCTGGGACTTCGGTGGCTTTTGCGGTGGAGGGCGTGACGTTCCCAGACCAAAGATCCATGGACCTCCTGGGTTCTCAGTGTTGGGTTTCTTGTCGAAGGTTTCTTGTGGTGGAGCTGCTACTTCAAGAGAGACTCTTCGCTAGGGTAGCCCCGTAGACGCGCTAACGGCGTGTTAGCTAACGGCGAAGTAGGACAACCAATTGCAGAAAGGCGTGGTTCGTGGCCCAACCAATTGTAGAAACGCGTGGTTCGCGCTTTCCTACAATTCCCTGCGTCGCTTCCGCTCGACACATTCGCACATTTGGAATGCAGGCCACGGTGTGTCGTGATTTCCTACGTTCTGTTTTGCGTGCGCTCGGTGTCCCCCAAGCATCGGATTCCCGTCATCGCCGTCAACCAGCATCGCTGTTAGCGTTGCCTTGGTGGTTTAACCTTTGTTGCGGGCCCACCGCCCCCCCCCCCCCAATCGCCGAGCGCGATGCGACAGCACAGCGGCCGGCGCGCCTGGGCTTGGCCCTCCCGCGCCCACCCTACGCCGCGCACCAACGGGCACGTCGTGCCTCTGAGGTCACCTCTCCGTGTGCAGCCAGCCCGCATAGGAAGGATGGGCACCCTTCACAAAGGTGCCCTTGCGTCCTTGCCTCCTCGGTCCATCCTTGGCCACGCTCGTTGGCCGCGCCCCGCTCGAAGGCCTCCTGAATGGGCCTCCAAGGCCCTTGCAGCCTTGTCGCGCAGCCTTCTGCTACGGGCCGACGGTAGCCGAAGAGAGGGCGGAAAATCGGGCAGGGCCTACCTCGATTCGATCGGCACGATTCGATGCTGGTCTCGGCCGGCGCGACCCGGTTTGGTTTCGGTGATCGAGCGATCCGGCGCGGCCCGATGCTTGCACGACCTAGGTGTGGTTCCTGGTGCCGGCGATTCGACGCGATTTCGCTTCCGCACCGATGCATCCCGATGCGATGCAAGTTCCGATCCGATTTGACCCGATTTGGCGAGCCGATGTTGCCTGCTACTGGGGGGCTCGCCGCTCGGATGGTCGCCAGCTCCCCCAGAAAGTCGGGATACGACGAGGAGGGAGGAGGGAGGAGGGAGGATCGGGGATGCTCTTGGCCTCTTCGTGGGGGGCGTTTGGTGTGGCGCTGGGGAGGGGGGGCAGTGGGATCCAGGGCGGTCCGACCTCTTCCTCGGGAAGAGGTGGCGCCCCCCCCCCCCCCACACACACCCACGGTGGGGGCGTTGGTCGAGGAATGTGCCCAGGAGGCTTCAGACCCTGGGGGCTCCCAAATTATCCGAGGAGGGCGTCAGCGACGTCCATGGCCAACCCACGATCGGAGTTCCACCGGCTTCCAGAGTCTGAAGTCCTTATCTGATGGTTCTGTATCCGATGCCCGCACCGCAGTTAGTGGTAGCCTCACTTGGCATAGCCTGGTGCGCGGGCAGAAGAGAAAGGGGACCCAGGGCGCAAGAGAAGCGGCCGCTTGGCGCGCGGGCGCAAGGGTCGCGCACCTGGCAGGATGAGAGGAGGGGGAGGAGGAGGTGGGAGAAGGATGGACAGGAGGAAGGGGAGAGTGGAAGGAATCAGCCAGGCAGGAAAGACTGCGAGGCAGAACGTGCTGCTTGAGCATGGGAGGAGGTGGAGGGTCAATCACGGTTGCTGCCGCGGGCTTGCCGAGCTCCCGAGCGGCCAATTTTGGCAGCTGGGCGGGCCCTGTCCCGCGGGGCGCGAGCAGCATCGGCAGCATCAGTTCACGAGGCGATGCTGGCGCCATGGTCGGAACGAGGCGCAAGAGCATGCCCTGTTGGGGGAGGCCACCCCGTGTTCTCCGCGTTTTCTTGCATGTTCCTGTGCACCCTGGGGAAGGGTGCCTTCGTCTATTCTCAGAAGCCGGGCGAAGGCTGGCAAACCTGCGGCTGCTGGCTAAAACGGAGCTCGGGGAAATTGTGTTTTTTTTCTTCCGGGAAGCAGCCTGGTTACTACTTAGTGCGCTGAGCTTGATTCTGGGAATTTGTTTTTTCTTCCGGAGAGACCGTTTTGGCATCCACGGATTTGCCAGCCCTCGCCCAGCTTTCGATATTCTTCAGTTTGACAGCTTTGTTCGTTCATTCGTTCCGGTATGGCTGGGATGCACGGCCCTGCCTGTCCGTGCTCTCCAAGGCTTCCTCCATAGGCCAGAAGGTCGAGTGACTGTTCACAACCCTCGGTGGCCTCATATCTCTTGGTCGTCTTGCCAGCGGAGGGGCCAATGTCCTTTTAGTACTGTAGATTCGTGCGGCGTTGGCGCGCCGGTGACGCTGGCGAAGGCGTTCAAGGTTTAATTCTGAGACGGGGAAAAACCGAGGGACACGGTGACGCCATTGGACCCGACTGAATTCAACCTTGAACGATGGGGGGCGCGATCGATTCAAGGTCAAACGATCGACTCGGTGTCAACAACCTTCGCGCGCGCCGACGCCGCGCGAACTTATTGTATGTTCTTCTGTTCCTGTTCCGACCGTGCGAGCGCAGGAGCTCTGGCGTTTGGGCGTCATGCAAACATCACGACGGGCGTGCCTGCACCATTCGGGGGCCCAGGCGGTCTCGTGGGGTCTATATGTCTCGACAAGGCGCAAGAGATGTCTGGAGCTCGGGTCGTGCTATGCTCGCGATGTTCCGATGTTGTTCACCTTCGGTGGATGTCAGGCGGGGGGATGCAGAGGGCGAGGAATTGCTACTCCACGCGCGCTCCAGGCACGAGAATATTGGCCTATGTTGCGCGGCAGTGCCCTGGAAAGATGTACGACTTCTTGCAATCCCAGAATACCACCAGAATCAACACGCATGTGTGCCTTGCCAATTCATTGCCATCTGGAATTTTGCTTGGTACCGCTGATCTGGGTGGACGCTTACACGAGTTTGTTTGTTGGCAGGGGGGCGGATACGCATGAGCCACACTGCGCACAATTTGATAGACACGCCCGAATAGTTTACGCAGCGCATGGCGACCATCGGGCGATTTGTACAGAGAATTGTGCAATCAAGACGCTGAAGTAAGGACCACTTTGGGCCCACCAAGAGCTGCGGTTTTCGAGTCGCTCGTTAGACCTAGGTCGGGGAACCTAGTCGTGGCCGAGGCTCGACGTTTCCATAAAAGCTCCTTTCTTCCTTATTCAGCATTCCCTCTGGTGCCGCCGTGACGGTTCCAGGCTCCAGTCGCGCCACGTCGCCACAGCGCGCACGGGATGGCGCCTTGGTATTTTGGGAACGGGGTAGACTGCGGTGCCACATGCTTACCAGCCTGGAACATATCCCTATCCCTATGCTGGGCACCTCCTCATCACGATGCCAATCTTAGGTGTTCCCTTTTTTTTTGAGGGCGAATCCTTAAGATTGTCATCGCCTTGTGGCGTGTCAATCTTAGGGATAGGGATACGTTTCGAGGCTGGTAAACATGCATCTCCACTACAGTTGGCACGAGGGCTGACAGCATGCCAGCTCCGGAGAGGGGTACCCTCTTGTCCCCTTCGTGCTTGGGCCCTGCACCCTGGAGTTGCTCACGCTTTGGGGTCTTTCTCTCCGTGGAGCCTTGGCCCCTCGGCGAAGGGGCTCGTGCTCTTGATCTACGCTCCTGTGGCCATGCTCCGACGGCACCGACGGCCCAGGACCACTGGCAAACAAACTTGTGGAAGCGCAGCCAGCCTCGAGCCGAGTGCGGCAGGGGGCTCGCCGTGGTCTTCAAGAACAGGGAGGCCATGGGGGCGTCTTCACGGCGAAACGTCAACACACGCACATACATTCACGAACCGAGCTTGACGATGGATGCTGGGACGAGCACGGTTGGGCCTGCCAGTGTGGTGGAGGCCCCATTTTGGAACGGAGTGGTGTTGCATCTTTCGGCGCATAGGCAGACATGGGAAGAAACATGGATCCAGACAGGTGAACGAGGTGTTTATCGACAGATCCCCCTTTGGAACAAAGATCGCCTCTCCCCAGCCGTTTAATTGTTGCGCGAGCCTGCACGTGTGACCATGAGCTTCGTGGGCGTCTCAAGCGAGAGTTCCAGTTTTTGGACAAGGGCAGCCATGGACCCGTGCAGCGCTACAGGTTGTGAAGCCTCGGGTTTTGAAAGCCAACGGAATGTCAACCGAGAGCCCCATGAGTTCGGTTGCAAGTCATGGGAGCCTTGTGTCCCCTCGCAAGTTTGTCTTTAGCGTCGACTTGCGTCGATTAGCATCTGGGAGTCGATGAGGTTGCGCCGATTTAGCGTCGGCTAGCGTCGATTAGCCTCGATCTAGCGTCGATGAACGTCGATGTAGCTTCGATTTGCGTCGATTCGCAAGAGCCGGCTAAATGGTATGGGAGGCTCCCATGAGCTGCCACCGAACATGGGCAGTCCCCCATCCTCTTAAGCGTTGCATGAACAGGGAATGCCCGCGGCGCTGAGGCGGGGACCCCGTTTTGAAAAGACGTGTGCTCAATCTTGATGTTCGCTGCAGGATGTTGAGACGAATGCGCGCGGCGCTGGGGCGAGAGCAAGATGTTGAAAACGACCTATGCTCCATCCTTGAAGCTGAAGCATGTTAGCCAGCTTGGACCCCAAAAACTGATTCCTTGCCATATAAGCGGTGCAGCTCAGGTGGTGCAATCAATCTTGTGAAATCTAGGCGGTGCATTCGATGTGGTGCAACATATGTGGTTTGAAGCAATCCAAAGCAGTGCACACCAATTCAAACCAGTGCAAGTAGACGCAACGCAGTGCGAAGCAAAGCAACACTCTGCAACGCAATTCAAAGCAATGTAATGGAATGCAGTGCAAGCAAATGATGGGCTACGCAATTCGAAGCAACGCAAAGCGATGCAACGCAATGCAATGCGCAGCATTGCAATGAAGAGCAATGCAACGCAATACAAATCAACGCAATGCATCGCAATGCAACGCGATGCGATAACAGTGCACCACAGTGCGATAGTAATGTAAAGCACTGCAACGCCTTACAAAGCAATCACAATCAACGAGATATCATTGCAACACACGCAGTACAACGCATTGCAAAGCAACGCACAAAACTGCAATGCAATGCAATCCAACGCAATGCAACACAATGCGGTAGCAATGCAAATCAACGCAAAGCAATAAGCAGCAATGCACAGCAAGGCAACGCAGTGCAAAGGAATGCAGCGCCATGCAAAACAACGCCATGCACTTCAACGCAATGCGATGCAATGCGAGTGCAACGGGAGGGGGGCGCTACCACGGGGCGGCGGCGACAGGGCGGCGGCGGCGACCACGAGGCGGCGGACCCGACGCGCAGGCCCAGACGACGGGCGGCGGCGCGGTGGCGACGGGGCGGCGACGGGCACCAACCACATAGCCGCCAGGCCGACGCGCGGGCCCAGACGACGGGCGGCGGCGAGGCTGCGACGGGGCGCCGACGGCGATCACATGGCCGCCTGACCGACGCGCGGGCCCAGTGCCGTAGAACACAAGGAAGAACCCTGAAGGGCAAGCGCTGCTGTGGGAATTACGCGTCAAAACGCATGTTCGCGTCGCTCTGGCGACAGCACCATTTTGTAACAGAATTGACCCCTCATTCCATGGTTTAAACTTCTGCACGCTCTCAATTAAACCGCATGTACGCGGCGCTGAGGTGAGAACATCGTTTTTAGATCGAGCTCCCACCATCCCTGAATTGGTTGCAAGCTTGTAGGACGGATGTGCGTGGCGCTGCTGCAAAGTGTTATGACGAATGTGCGCGGAGCGAAGGCGAACACCATATTTTGAAAACGACCCCCCTTCCATCCCTGAAGCTGCTGCAACTTGTTATGACGAATGTGCCCAGGACCAAGCCGGTGGCAGCAGTTTGGAAACGGCCCCCCTCCATCCCCGAAGACGTTGCAAAGTGCAAGCTGCAGGGTCATCAGTGGTGAGGACGTCTCAGGCGAAACTCCTGGGCCCCCCTGCCGACGCGTCTGGGGGTGCGGAGGATTTATAGTGGTGGTGTAGGGGGGGGGGGGGTAGTTGAGATGGTGGCGAAGGAGGAGGAGGAGGAGGAATAAGAAAAAGAGGAATGAGGAGGCAAAGGAATCTGATGCAGGAGGAGGGCTGGAACGAAGGATGTGGAGGAGGCCGAGGAGACGGAGGAACATCAAGGAGCAGGAAGGGAGGGGGGAGCCCGACCAGGAGGTTGAGTGTCGGGGGGGAACACGTGGATGGAAGGGGAAGCAAATTCGCCCGAGCTCACCGGCCCGATCTGGATAGAGCGTTGCAGCAGCAAGTGGCTGCGGCGTTGGGACAAAAGGCGCGGTCGCTCCAGCTGCTCCTTCCTCCCGCCCTCCTCCATCTTCTCCCTGCTGCCGGGCGTTGTTCGTTTTTTATTACTTGTTTGATTGTTATGTGTGTTTTTCCTCATTTCCCCTGCCCTTCCCCTTTTCCTTGTCCGCCATCATCCCCTTCCCTCGTCCCCCTCCCCTTTCCCCTCCCCCCTTCCCTCATCTTCATCCGCCCCCTCCTCCCCGTTCCCCGTCCCACTCATCCTCATTCCCCCGTCCCCTCCGCATCATCCGCCCCGTCTCCGGACCACTTGTTGGATACGCCAGTCATGTGTTCGGGCGTCCTCCGTCGCCGGCCGCCGGTGGAGTTGGCGCCCCCCCCTCCAGCCATGCAAGCAACAAAAACTCTTCTCCATTGATCCCCGAGGTCCCCAGCATGCTCCGAAGAGCTTCCCGGAGGCCACCAAGAGGCATCCGAGATGCAGAGAGGGCCCCAAGAGGCTCCCAAGAGGCCCTCAGGGCGGCCCAAGGGGGCCGCAAGATGGCCCAAGAGGCGTCCAAGACTGCCCAAGAGGCCCCAAGGCGATCTCACAAGGAGGCCAAGAGGCCCAAGAGGGCGTCCGAGAAATTATCAAGACGGCTCGAGATGGCCCCGACGAGGTCCCACCAAGACGCCGCACGGATGTCTATCCAGCTTGTTCTGGGTATCTCTGGCGGACGGCCAATGCGTGAACATGCACATACAGGCAGGCAGACTGACAGACAGAGAGGGAGAGAGAGAGAGAGAGAGCAGATGGTGAATGACATAATGAGGGATCCCAGGGCGCTCCAAGAGGGCACCAAGACTGTACAAGCCCGCGGTCTCGCGCTCCCTCTTGGGCGGGGCGCTGTCCGTCCCCGTGCCAAGCAGGTGACGGAAAGAGCGAGGTACGATTGATGACGTGTTGGTGGGTCAGCGTAACACGCGCGCCTGTCCCCAAGTGGGCGCCAAGGGCGGCCCAAGAGGCTCCCAAGACGCTCCAAGTGCTCCCAAGATGACCCACGAGGGGCCACGAGGCCCTCAAGACGGCCCCAAGAGGGGCCAAGAGGGCCCCAAGAGGCCCCCAAGAGTGCCCCCAAGACGGCCCACCCCCCCCCAAGGCGGCCCAAGCGGGCCCCAGAACGGCCCCAAAGTGCCCCAAGAGGACCCTCAACAGGTTATCGCTAGGCGTCGCTGGACTGTTCTTATGGTGTAGTAAATTCTTAGCACCAAGGCCCCAAAGTACGGACGGTGGTGTGAGCCCTCGGGCCCCAGGACGGCCCAGTGACGGACACAGTTTTGACGCCAAGGCATCTGCCCCCGGACGGCCCAATGACGGGCACAGCTTCGACGCCACGGCTCCCAAGAGTTCTAGGTGACGAAAGGGCCTTGTCTGACAAGCGCGAAGCAAGCCCTGTGGCACTGAGGTGACGGAGAATCTGTTTCCATGCAAGTCGATTACGTGAAAGGGTCTTAACACCAAGGTTTGCAAGGGCTTCAAATGACGCGAACAGCTCTGACCGCGAAGGCTTCCAGTATGAACGATGACTTGAAAAGTTTTGAGCGTCAAGGCTTTTATTACGAACGATGGCGTAAAGAAATTTGAACGCCGAGGCTCTCAGTACGAACTGTGATTTTAGCGTTCAAGGGCCAGTTCCTGAAGCTTTCTGTTACTCCTCTGCAGGAGCAGGAGCGGACGAGGGGAAGGACGAGAAGGACGAGAAGGATAGGGAAGGGGGCAGGAGGCAAAGGGTAGAGGACAGAGGGCAGCAATGGGGACAGAGGCAGGGAGGTGAGAGGATAAATAGAAGGGAGGGCAAAAGATACCGCCGCACGAGCGCAGCCCGTACACGTGGTCTACGAGCAATGAAGGGCGACCAAAGGGTTTGCTGCACTTTTGTGACTCCTCATCTATCTAGGGCTCGCATATCGTTCTTCATCGCAGGCCTAGAGGTTGACACCAACACCAATATCGGCGGTGTGCCTCCACCGAGGGAAAAAGATCCCGACCTAGGTGATGGTGGCAACATTCTGGCTTCCAAGGTGACCGAAATACTACCACCGACACCGAAATCGAGGACCATCTTCCCCCAGTGGAGGCAAACCCCTGTATTGGTGTTGGTGCCCATTTCCAGTGGAGGCCTGGAAATGGGCACCAACACCAACACAGGGGGTTGCCCCCGCAGGGGGAAGATGATCCTAGGTTTCGGCGTTGGGGGTAATACTTCGGTCACCCTGCAAGCCAGAATGTTGCCACCATCACCGAGATTGGGATCTTTTTTCCCTCGGTGGAGGCACACCGCCGGTGTGGATGTTGGTGCTCATTTCCCAGGCTTCCAAAGTCCACTCGGGACGGTCGGGCACTCTGGTGCAGCGCGTCGCGCCGTGGGCGCCCCGCTCGAACAACTTCGAAATGAGCGTCCAGGGCCCTTGCATCCTTTCCGCGCATCCTTGCCAAGTTATGCGGGTTGACTGTAGCGTGTCGCTGGGGCCGCGGCGACGCGCTGAGCACAGATTCTTGACTGCCTTTTCCCCATGGCGGCTCTTCCGAGGAGTGCAAAACCGCCTGCCCGGCGGGCGTCACAGTGTTCCGCGTCAAGAGAAGGCTCGTCCCTGGAAGCAGCAGGGGCCGGATCTCTAGAATCATCCAGCTCACGCCGCGCAGGGCGTACGCCCGCGGGGAGTGCTGGCATGCCAGTCCCGTCGGGCCCCGTGGGCACCGGGAGGATTCGCAGACTCAGCTGCAATCCGAGAACCGCTGTCTCTTCATCCTGGCAAGTCGCAGAGTACTGCGAGCGCCAGCAGCTTGGACCTGGTCGAGGCATCTCCTAACGGTGAATCAAAAGTTCAAGCGGTGAATGAACACTACGCTGTTGACACGACGTAGCGCAGAGTCAATGAACGCTACGCTGTTGGCACTACGTTGTTCGCACTAAGAGGGGAGACTGTACGCTGTTGGCACTTCGATGCCGACACTACGCTGTTGATTCAATTCACCGTTCAGACGTACCGTCGCCTCAATGGGTAGTCGAGAGTCCCCGCCAGGGCTAACTCGGCAGCACCGCGCCGAGGCTCAGGAGTCCCAGGGGGGGGTACAGTCGGGGCGCTGAAGAAGGAACCCTTTTCGTTGGGGAGGGGCTCCGCGTTCCTTCAGTGTTTCGCAGCTTACCTCAGGTTTTCCTTATGTTTTCGATCGGAAATCGAAGTTTAACTGATGGGAAAAAGGGGCCTCGTTCCTTATTCTGGGTTCCTTAGGTCAAGGCCCCGACTGTACCTCTCCGCCGGAGGACGGCTCCAGCACCGCGCCCGCCGTCGAGCCAAAGAGAGCCTCTCCCGGGGCGAGGGCGGCTCCCGTTCTCGCGAGGCGGCTCTCGCCTCGGAGCCGCGCGCGCCCGCGCACCCACAGGCCGCTCTCTTGCCCGGGGGGGCCACCTGCACAGCGCCGTTTGGGCGCTGCGTAATGGGGGATCATAAATAGGGGGGTGGCGAGTGTGGTCCGAAAAGATACCCAAACGGTACCTAAACGAGCCCCCTGGGGCTCTGGAGGGGCCCGAAAGGGGCACGAAAGGGGACCTTTTCTGACCCCCCCATCCCGGCTGGCTCGCTCCTGCGCTGCAGCTGCGTGGCTGTCAGGGGGCGCCGCCGGCACGGAGAGGATGGGCACAATGCCCTCTCGGCATCGCTCGGGCGTGTGCATGTTTCCTTCGGGGAGGGCCGTCGAGGTGCATCCTTGATCATTTGGCGAAAAAAAACACGCACGAAACTGCGAAAAAGCATACGGAATGGACGTCCGAGCGATGGCGAGTGCCCAACAGCAGTGCCTGTCCACTTTGAACAGGACTCGCTGTCCGCGCCGCCGCGGCCTGGGTCCGTTCGAGACAGAAGGCCGCTTGCCCAACAGCGGCCGATATTGGTTTGGCGCACAATTTGCTGTTGGGCATTGTACCCGTTTTTTCCGTACCCATTTCGGAGTTTCCTAAACATCGGCGTCACCCAAGCATATTTATACTACATGTGCGCCCCCCCCCCCCAGGGGCGACGCGCGCACCGAGAAATCTTATAGTACATGCGTCTTGGCGGGCGATTGATGTCCACGCCGCTCGGGAACCGATATACTACGAGAAAGGTATACCATATGTTCGGGTCGGACGCGCGCCTCCAAGGAGAACGTACAGTACTAGTATGTCCTTGTGCGTCCCACAGCAAGCGGGCACGCCGCCGGTGGAGAGCGGCAGCGAGACGCTGCAGACGCACCGGAGCCGTCCAACGCCGACGCATGGGAGTCAGTTCGGTTCCCAGGATGCCCAAACATCCCCCCAAAAATCTCGCCCAGGGCCGCATGGTCAACCCCCCCCTTGCCGCGGCGGAGTGCGGACTGCTCGACCAAGGAGAGTCGACCGCCTTGCGCAGGGACTCCAAGAAGCCTCGAGAGCCCCCCCCGATTTAAAAAAAAAAAAAAAAAAAAAAAAAAAAAACACGCCCAGGGGCGCCTCCTGCGTGCAGCCCACCGTCCAACGTCCGCCGCTCGTGCGGCCCGAGCGCACCGCGAGGCCCCGCCGCGCTCGCGGCGCGTGCCGCTGCGCGAGAGGCGCGGCCCAAGCCGCGCCCGAGATGGCCCTCCGCGCCGTGGCGCGCCGGCCGCCGGCGCCGTGGGCGGCGGCCGCGGGGGCGGCGCCCGCGGAGATGGCGGAGCGCAGGCCGGCCGCCGCGCGTTCGATCTTCGGAGGAGGATCGGAGAAGAGAGAACGCCATATGTCACCACCCACCAAACCACCCCAACCCAACCCGAAGGCTCAGATTTACCCTCGATTTCCAGTGGGGGGGGGGTCGGGAAACATGGAAAAAACACATGTGGAACCCTTACCCCCCCCAACCCGAAATTCGGGTCTTCGGGTTGGGTTGGGGTGGTCTGGTAGGTAGTCAATATGAGCATGAACGTTTCGCGCTCCGCGCGGGATTTTCGTGGGTCCGCGCCGATGGAAGAAGCAGCGGCACTTAAGCCCAGAACTCTGGCGCTCCGCGCGGAGTTCTTGGATCCGCGTTGGGCCCCCCCCCCCAGGCGGCGCCTCCCGTGCCGCCCCTTGCGCGCTCCGCATGACCCGAGAGATCCGCGCGGAGCGCCGGCCTGGCGACCGCCGCACGCCCAGGGAATCCGAGGGTAGGATCGCTTCGATGCTCGGGCGGGGGTCCTATGGGCTTCGGCCTCCGGGGCCCGTCCGTGGGCCCGGGGGCCAGCAGGAGTGGATCGGGGACGAAAGTCGGGCCGCACGAAAGTCAGGAGAGGAAAAAACACACAGACACAATTAATCCTCGATTTTCCAGAAAATATGCGAAAATATGGGAAGTGGGGGGGAAGACAGAAACCCAGAAAATATGGGAAAATATGGGGAATATTTTTATTTGTGTGTATTTATTTGTGTGTCCTGGAGCCCCTTCAGAAAGGGGAGGATTGGGAAAGGGGGGGTACGAAATGTGCTGCATGCAACTGGTTTCGGCCCCACCGAGGGGCCCATTCCTCGATACATGGCCGCCTCCGGCGCCGGGGGGCGCCGGAAAAGTCAGCTACGTGAGCTGATTCTCAATCCCCCCCTTTGCTATCCCCCCTTGCGCCCGACCCGAGAAAGGCCACCACCGGGGAAGGGGTCGGGACCCCCGCGGCAGCGGATGGGAAAGAGCATGCCAGCGGCTGTCTGGGTGTTCGATCCTCGGGGGGGGAGCAGGAAGCGTTCCCTGCTCCTGCCAGGGGTCCGAGGCTCCAGCGAGAGCTGGAGCGGCCGGTCCGAGGCCATTCGACTGTTCTGCACCCGTGGGCCCGGAGCGGGCCCACGGGGGCCGTCTCAAAAGACCTCCGGATATGCTGATTGGCCTTCATGGGGAGGTTGTCCAGGATCTCGCCCCCCCTCCGGGTACCGCACGCACGCCGTAATGGAGGATGACGACTAATAAATGACCGGGGGTCGTGTTCACGCGGCGGCGCCCGGGATGACGATTCGAAAAAACCGGCCGCGGGCTGGACAACTATTTCTTTTTATCGTTCTCCCCCCGTCAGAAACTTGTGCAGAACTAGCAGAAAACTATGTTTAAAATCTTTCTCTCCCATTTTTTATTAATCGTCATCCCGCATTGCGCAGGGCTGGGGGGGGGGGATGGGATGGTTCCGCCACAGGCGTGGAGCGGTGTTCACGTCACAGGCATGCTGTGGGGTGCTGGCAGGCATCCGCCGGTGCTCGCAAGCAAGCTGTGGCGCTCGCGGGCCCGACCCCTGCGCTCCCCCCCCCCCGGAGCAGACGTGTTTCCAGAGGGGGAGGAGGAGGAGGGGGAGGAGGAGGAGGAGGAGGAGGAGGAGGAGGAAGAGGAGGAGGAGGAGGAGAAGGAGGAGGAGGGGGAGGAGGAGGAGGAGCAGGAGGAGGAGGAGAAGGGACGAGGAGGAGGAGCAGGAGGAGCAGGAGGAGGAGGAGGGGGGATGATCGGACGAGACAAGCCAGGACGTCCAGATCTCCGACGCTATGAGCGACGTTTTAAGAACGGGATTCGACTGTGCCGACATTCGCGCGCCTGTTGCTCGCGTAGGGTCGCGCGTGAGCGCACTCTTCTTCTTCTTCTTCTTCTTCTTCTTCTTCTTCCCCGCGCGGTGTGCCACGCCGGCGGCCTGCGCGAGCCGCTGCGTAATCGGGGTCGCTGCGCCATCTTGTCTATGGCCCGCTTCTTTTCGGGGCTCCTTTCCTGTTCTATTCGTCGCTCTTCCTCTCCTCGTCGTCGTTCCATCCCCGCGTCTTCTTGCTACTTCGGCCTCTGCAGGGCCGTTTTATATCGTGGCCCGTGACCACCACAAGGGGATCCGGGAGGACAAGCATACCCCCAGGGGGGGAGACGGTCGGCCCTTCTGGGGCTGCGTATCTCAGGAGGGAAAAAAAAACACAGACACAATTAATCCTCGATTCCCAGGAAAATATGGGAAAATATGGGAATTGGGGGGGAAGACAAAAACCCAGAAAATATGGGAAAATATGGGGACTATTTTTATTTGTGTGTATTTATTTGTGTGTCCTGATTTCCCTTTAGAGAAGTCAGATCGGCATCGGCGGGTGTCATGGGGAGATGCCGATACAGCTGCTCGTCCCGAGGAGCCCCCGTCGCCACAGCTGGGTTCTTTTTCCAGATTCCTCTCGCTTCGCGGGGTGCACGTCCGGAGCACGTACAGGCCAGTCGTTGCGGTGCCTCTCGGGAGCTTCTTTGCGGAGGTGTCTTGGAGGCGTCTTGGGGCCTCTTCTGCACTGGGCTTCTTTGAGGCCTCTTGGGGGCGTCTTGGGCCGTCTTGGGGCGCTCTTGCGGCGTGTGGCCCATGCGGAGGCCGGTGTTTACAATGCGCGTGGTGCTCGGCAGTGTTTATGCGAGAAGCGGTGCACAGCTCCCAGCGTGACAAAGCAGACTTGCTCTGCCCCGCTTGCTGGCGGGCAGAGTAGGCGCCGCGAAGCCGATCCAGACTGGTAATCGCCACTGTGCGAGTGTTCAAATGTGGAAGGTGCGGGCGCTGGTTGGCGTGACCTGCTCGGCTGCCGCGCGTGCGTGCCGCTCCATCCTGCAATCCTGAGGGCTTCTGGGCGGCCTCATGGGGGGCTCTTGGGTGCCTCTTGAAAGCCTCGTGGGGGTTTCTTGGAGCGTCTTTGGGGCCGCTTGGGGGCCACTTGGGGCTTCTTCTTGGCGTCTCGCGCCGTCTTGGGGCGCTCTTGCGCCGTCTGGCCCTTCGAAGGCCATCTTGGAGGCCTCTCGCGGCCGCCTTGGGGCTCTCTTGGAGTCTCCGTGGGCCGTCTTCGAGGCACCTCGGACACTCTTGCCGAAGTTTTTGATGTTCCATTGGTTTTTGTAGATTTGAGGCCCCAGAAGGACGGCCGCCACCTTTTGGTACGGCGCTGTGGCGCGACTCCAGGGGGGTTATTAGGGGGAGGCAGACTATTGCAAAAAAGTGCAATATGTGGCGATTTGGCAATCCTTGGATACATTGGATACGCTGCATTATCGCCTCCGCAGAAAACGCTGCCGCTCAGCAATTCACTTCCGGACGATGATTTATTGGCTTTCGCCGCACCGCCGACCCCTTGAGGCGGCAGCAAGAGTGAAAGACAGAATTCGCGGAACGCGCGCGATCGCTGGCCAATCCTGGGGTGTCAGCCTGTCCTACGTAGCGTGTGGGGTTCAACGGGGGGCCTTGTAGGGGATTGTTTTGAAGTTCTTCGTTGTCGTATGTGGGTTTTTCTTGGGGCCTCCACGGGGCCTGTCCCAGGCCTCTTTCTCCACCTCCTGGACAGGCTCGGGGATCGTTGATACCCAGCTGGGGTTGCGTCCGGCCAGAAGTTCGAGAGTGGACCCAGCTGTGTCGACGAGGAGCTTCCTGAAGGCCCAGAGCGGGCGGAGAGCGCCCAAGAACTAGGAGTCTCATGCCTCGAGCCTCGATCCACCCCGTGTTCCTTCTTTTGCGAAGGGGTGGCGCTGGCCAGGGAGGCCGACCATCATCCCAGACTTTCGGCGGTGGTCCCCGGCACCGGAAACGGTCCTTGGAGGCTGAATTCGAGGAGATGCCTCGGGTGGCCGACAAGCCACGGAAATCTGTGAGAGATCGGCGGCGACGGCGAAATTGCTTTTTGTGTTTGTTCTTCCTCTTCCTCCTCCTCGTCCTTCTCTTCTTTTTCTTCTCGATCGAGGTAAATGCCCGCGGCAGTTATATATTCACACATCTATATGTGTATATCTATATATATATATATTTCTCGAAGACGCCTACGGCGAATCACCGCCGCCCCCAGCCTTTTTGGAAACGCCTATGTGGCCGAACGTTGAGGCCAGACCTGCGAAGCTATCGGACCATGTGTTCCCCGGGTCGGTTTGGAAAGCCTTCGGGGAACACGTGGGCATCTCGAAGGTCATCTTAGCCGCCTGGAGGCCATTTGGACATTTTTTGAGGCCTTCTTGGAGGGTTCTTGGGCTTTTTTGGAGGCCATCCTGAGCGTTTTGGGGGCCTCTTTGGCCGTTTTGGGGGCCTCTTGGGGCCGTCTTGGGCATCGTGGGCGATCTTTGGGGGGCATTTGGGCCGTTTCGGGCCGTCGGAAGGCCGAAAAAAAAAATACCACAATCCTTCAACAACTCATGGGAAATCAATGATTTGGGCCTTTTCGGGCCTTCCTGGAGGCCATCTTGGAGGCGCCTTGGGCTGTCTTGGGCCATATCAGGGCCATCATCGGCCGTCTTGGGGGGCTCCTGGCGTCTGACGCCGTCGGAAGCTGTTTGGAGCGCCTCTCTGGACCGATTTGGGGCCCTCTTGGAATGTTCCAGGGCCGTTCTGGAGGCCGTCTTGGGCGTCTTAAACGCCTCCTGGGCCGTTTTGGGGGCCTCTTGGGGCCGTCTTGGGGGCCTCTTGGGCCGTTTTGGGGCCATCTTGGAGGCCTCTTTGGCGATCTTTGGGCGATCTTTGGGGGCTCTTGGGCCGTCTCGGGCCGTCGGAAGGCCGAGAAGAAGTACATGTCCAAATCCTTCAAATACCGATGGACAATCAGTGTTGTTGGCCTCTTGGGAGCCTCTTGGGCCGTTTTGGGGCGGTCTTGGGGGACTCTGGGGCCGTTTTCAACGCCGTGAAGGTCGAAAAGTCGTGTATGATAAACATGTACGTTTTCCCATCGGAATTCGACGATTTTGGCCTCTGGGGCCCCTCTTGGGAATGCTCTTGGAGGCTTCCTGGGCCGTCTGGGAGGCTTCTGGGGTCGTCTTGGGGCCATCCTGGGCGTCTTGGGCCGACCTTTGGGCGTCTCGGGGGCCTCTTGGGCCGTCGTGGGGGTTGCTTGGAGCCCTCGTGGGGCCTGATGACACCTTTGCCCCCCCAAAAAAAACGGGCCGGGCTTGGCTCCCGGGGGAGGGGTTTGGGGAGGGGCCGGGGAAGACTCTCACACGCCGTGACCCCGAGGTCAAGGGAGTGGCGGCATCGGTACATTTTAGTCCCCCGAGGGCTGTTACATTTCAGTGTCCATTCCGATCCGATCGTTCCGATTCGATATCGATTCCAGCTGGCCCAGATTGGTTTCCGACGATCCAATAGGGCCCGATGTTGGCATGGCGTTGTTGTGCATCTTGGCGTAGCCGGTCCCTACGCAGCCTGGTCCGACGCACATCCCCATTCGATCCGACGTCCCGACTCGATGTTGACTGATTTCTGTTTTTGCAGACTGATCTGAGAGCGTCCGTCAGGAATCATGTGGTCATTGCGTCCCTCGGCCTCTTAGGGCCTCGGGTTGCAGGCTTCTTGGGACCATGTCTTGTTCCCGCAGGGTTGCGTCCTTCGAGCGTGCGCGCCTCGCATGCGTCTGGCATTACGCATACCAACGTCAGGGGCATTCGGATTACAAACCTGTCCACCGGCCCCACCCCATGGTCACAGGGACGCATGCGAAGCGACAGTGAAAGTTTACGGAAGCAAGTACACATGATTGTTGCGCAGAGGTCGTGAGAACATGGCAGAGTTGAGAGGGGCAAGAGCATTGCCGTGTGTAGAGCCAGCTACGTATCATTGCCCATCTGTTGCATGGCTGAGGGTGCCATTCGCACATCGAGGTTTGCGTTTTTTTTTGTTCTGGCGTTTGCAGCAAGACTAGAGTGCGAATCATCAGACACGTGAGATATAAAATCTGGCGCGCCATGCGATTCGCTCGGCTCGCCTAGCGGTAGGGGTGGAACTCTGTCTTGGGGTCAAACAAATCAACGAAGCGGGGTTGGTAATTAGTTGTTACTTCGCAGTGCGAGGAGAGTCGGGCAGTGAGAATTGGCGAATGAGCAGCACGACCGACAAGGTCAAGAGGTATCGAAGCAGGGCCGTGTACAGAGTGCTCGCGCGCATTCCGAATATAAGGAACTTTACACACTGTTCATGTCTAAGTCTTCGAAATTTCTTTGTTTTTTTTGGGGCCAAGATCCTCATTTCTGGTTGTTTTATCCCCTTGGCCTCTTCCTGGCCACTGGGGGGCCGGGCACACTTAGAGACGAGCACAGTCAGAAACGAGCACAATTAGAAAGACACGACGTGCAGCTGGACTGCCGAATTGTGAGGCAGCCTGACCTCCGGGGCATGGCGGGCCACGCCGCCCTGTCGCTAGCGCAGAGGCGCGCCGCCCGTGGCGACGCATCCCAGCGATGCGCTTTCGCGCCGTGGCGCCCACTGGTGCCATCCGGGGGCCGCCCGGCTGCTGCATCCGATCGGCCATCTCTGCGCACATACGTGTCTCCCTCCTCCTCCTCCTCCTCCTCCTCCTCCTCCTCCTCCTCCGCCTCCTCCCTCCTCCTCCTCCGCCTCCTCCCTCCTCCTCCTCCCTCCCTCCTCCTCCTCCTCCTCCCCCCTCCCTCCTGATCTCCTCCTCCGCCTCCTCCGCCTCCGCCGCCTCCTCCGCCTCCTCCGCCTCCGCCCTCCTCCTCCGCCTCCTCTGCCTCCTCCTCCTCCGCCTCCTCCGCCTCCTCCTCCTCCGCCGCCTCCTCCCTCCTCCGCCTCCGCCTCCTCCTCCTCCGCCTCCTCCTCCTCCTCCTCCTCTGCCTCCTCCTCCTCCGCCTCCTCCGCCTCCTCCTCCTCCGCCGCCTCCCCTCCTCGCCTCCGCCTCCGCCTCCCTCCTCCTCCTCCTCCTCCTCCTCCTCCTCCTCCTCCTCCTCCGCCTCCCTCCTCCTCCTCCTCCTCCTCCTCCTCCTCCTCCTCCTCCTCCTCCTCCTCCTCCTCCGCCTCTGCCTCCTCCTCCTCCTCCTCCTCCTCCTCCTCCTCCTCCTCATCATCATCATCATCAGGCTCGACGGGTGCCCCGCAGGATCCGCAGGTGCACGTGCCACCGAGTCTGCCTCAACGGTGACCGTTTCGGCTGCAGCTCGCGGTCTTTCAGTCGCCACCCGTGCGCGCGCGAGTGCTGGACTTCGCCGCCAGCGCGCGGACTGCAGCCCGCGCAGCCCGCCCGCGGACTCATGGCCACCGGGCTGCCGGGGCTGCTGGGACCGAAGCTGCTGCGAGGTGGCCAGGAGATCGACACGGCGTCCGTGTGCAGCGGCACGGTGGCGCTCTACTTCTCTGCCCACTGGTGCCCGCCATGCAGATCCTTCACGCCGCTTTTCTCGAAGGTCTACAAGCGGAGCAAGGAGCAGGGCAAGTCTTTCGAAGTGGTGTTCATCTCCTCCGACCACGACGAGTCGTCCTTCCAGGAGTACTACGGCACGATGCCGTGGCTGGCGCTGCCTTTCCACAACAGCGCGCAGCGGCAGAGCCTCGGCACGGCGTTCGGCATCCGGGGCATCCCCGCGGTGGTGCTGGTGTCTGGCGGCGGGTCGCTGATCGACAGGACCGGCGGCGCGGTCGGGGGCGGAAGTGAGAGGGGGCGGGCCTTCTTAGAAGGCTCGGAAGCCCTCTGGCCTCCTGAGCAGTTTTCGGAGCCTCCCCCGGAGACGCAGGACACTTCGCAGAAGGCCGGAGGGCTTCTGAGAAGCCCCCCCGCCGTCTGAGAAGGCGTTCTCCTTCTCGCTTCCCCCTGGATCGCCGCCGGCAGGAGTGCAAACGCGAAGGTCATGTCGCCAGGCTTCCTGGCCTCGCTCCCGCGCGTGCTGGACGTCGAGGGCGACGTGGGGCCACTGCCAGCAGAGCCAGTCCCCGTGCGCATCCGCCACCGCGGTCGGGTCGTGGAGGTCGAGGTGGACCCCGACGACGACTGGGAGATCTTGCGAATGCAGGTATTCTCCGCCACCGAGGTTCATGGGCTGACATGGGCACAGAGAATGCTCCTCCTCCTCCTCCTCCTCCTCCTCCTCCTCCTCCTCCTCCTCCTCCACACGAAGAGCGGCAGCAGTTCCTGCCCATGCTGAGCCGGATTCGTTGTTGGCGTCGCCACGCTGTTCCTTTGAGGCAGAGGGCCGCCTGCCCAACAGCGGCCGCTGTCAGTTTGGGACCACTTCTGTTGTTGGGCATCGGTGCCCGTTTTTTTCCGTACATATTTCGGGCGTCCGATCATACTCAGGAGGGGAAAAAACACACAGACACAATTAATCGTCGATTCCCAAGAAAATATGGGAAACTATGGGAAGTGGGGGGATGACAAAACCCAGAAAATATAGGAACACATAAGGAATCCTTTTATTTTTGTATATTCATTTGTGTGTCCTGGGGCCCCTTCACATACGACTCTCAGATTTCTCGGGGTGGGAGTCCGTGGGGGGCCACGCGGGCGTGCTGTGGAGTCAGGCCCCCCGGCTCGAACGGGAGCCCCCCCTTCGGGGTCCGGCAGCCCGACGGCCCGCACCCTTACACATAGCGCCTCCATCTCTTTGCCCTTCCCCATTCCTCCCTCCCATAGTCGGCGGCAGGCCTGGGGGGAAGTGAGGAGGGGCGGGCATTCTCAGAAGGCTGGGAAGTCCCCCCGGCCTTCTGGGAAGTGTCTTGAGCCTTCTCCGAAGACGCAGAAGACTTCTTGGAAGGCAGGAGGGCTCTGAGAAGTCCCGCCGCCTTCTCAGAAGGCCTTCTTCGTCTCATTGCCCCCCTCGCTCGCCGCAGACCTTTGGTTGTGGTTTTTGGTCAACTTGGCCGTCTGGGACGCCCACATCGGCCATTCCGATTCCGATGTTTCGGCGATCCGATGCGGTCCCCCGCTCGTTCGCCACCGATCTAGGCTTGAGCGTGTGCCGTTTTCCTTCGCCGAGGGCGCGACGGCCCCAAAAAATGGCTGCTCGCACGACACGAAAACCTGACGCACCGGGGTAGCCGAGAGCCTTCCTCGGGGGTGGACAGAACCCCCAACAGTGACACGTCGATTAGTGAATTGTCCGTTTTCGGTTCTCGAGAGGGCGCCGTGGCCGTTATTTTCCAGGCTTGCGCCCGCCAGGTTTGGGCCTCAGGTCGTTTTCACTAAACCACGTTTTACTAAAGGGGGTTCTGTCCATCCCCGATTTCCAGAGGTGCCCGTGGAGCAGCAGCGCCTTTTCGGCCTCGGCGCGCCGAGGGGGCCCCTCCGCGAGGACGTGGCGCTGGCGCGGGCGCTGGCCGTCGGCCTGCGGGCGCAGCGGGGCTCCGGCCTGGTCGTGGCGGGCGTGCCCGAGTCGGCCAGGAGCGCGTCGAGCACGCAGAAGGACCCCGATCGGCGGGGAGCGAGGGGGGAGCGAGAAGGAGGCCTTCCCAGACATCGGGCGTCTCGAAAAAATCGAGACGGAGGTTTTTCGTCGTTTTCGGCCTCTCGGGGCCCTCGCCGGGCCTCGGGACCGTCAAAAAACGACTCGGGGTGAAAAACCGGTCCCAGGGAAGTAGTCGGGAGGTCGGGGGCCCGTGTCTCGAAAAAATCGAGACGTCGGATGTCTGGGTTCGGAGAGGGCGGCGGGACTTCTCAGGGGCCCTCGCGCCTGCTGGGGAGTTGTCTGCGTCTTCGGGGAAGGCTTGGAGGAGGAGGAGGAGGAGATGAAGGAGGAGGAGGAGGAGGAGGAGGAGGAGGAGGAGAAGGAGAGGGAGGAGAATTCCTCAGACGGCCCGGGGGCTTCAGAGCCTTCTGAGAAGGCCCGCCCCTTCGGGGAAGGCACCCACAAGAACCCCGAGGATCACCGAACGCGCTTTACTATTTGCAAAATGCCTGTTCGCAAACGTCCAACAATCAATTGGTGTTCGATGCTGTGGAGTTTGTTTGTGTCGACGCAGTGGACCCAGGCCGCTTGCGAGTACTACTTTGCGAATCGTGGGACGCGCAAAGCTCCGACGCTCCGGACAAAAATGGAGCGGCCGGTTTTGTTGGAGCTTTTTCGGCCTCCGGGGGCCGTCGCCAGGCTTGGGGGCCGTCAAAACATATCAGGATCAAAAGCCAGGGAGTAGCGGTGCCGACACGTCGTCGGTTCCCCAAGGACGCTCGTACGTCCGCCCCGTCTGTCCTCCTCCTCCTCCTCCTCCTCCTCCTCCTCCTCATCCTCCTCCTCCTCCTCCTCATCCTCCTCCGCTCTGCTTTTTCGTCCTGCTTTCCTTGCCCCCCTCGCTCTGTCTCCCGTCCCCCTGCCTTCCTGGATGTGTGCCTCTCCGCTGCCTCCTTGCCGTTCCCTGCCGTCCCCGTATGTTCTACTTCCTCCAGCGGCGTCTGCGCTCTCGGCGGCGTCGCGGTCTGTCCGGCGGTCTTCAGTCGCACGTCGTGGAGCCAGTTGCGCGTCGGTCCCTTGTGCAAGGGGAAACAATCGAGCACCCACAAGGACGATGCGGTCGGCGCGGGCCACCATCGGGGCTGCCTAGACTCCAGGAACAAAAAAGTGCATACATCTAAACATTCGGAGCTCCACGTGGGTTTCTTGGATCGGCGGTGGTCCCCCCTGGCGGCGCCTCTGGCGCCGCCCTTGCGGGCTCCGCGCGCCAGCGAGCGGGATCCAGCTCCGATCCAAGACATCCGTACGGGGATCCGAACGTTTATGATTATGCAGTTGTTTGTTCCTCTGCAGACTCCCCTCAGGCCTGGAGCGCCAAGCAGGACGACAAGGAGCCCTGGTACCAGATGGACCTGGGTGCAGCGAGGTCTTCAAGTGCAACGCTGGGGGGGGGGGACAGGCTCAGGGGGGGATGCATCTGCCCCCAATCGCCCATTCATCGCCGATTAGGGCCCGATAGTTCACCCCGCCCAGAGACGTGCGGATCTGCTATCGGGGGCCCAGCGCCGATCTCTCGGCGATGCATCTCCGACTCCTGCTCGATGCTTCCCCTGCTCCTCCCTGAGCCGTTTCCCCCCCCCGGTCATTGCCCCTCAGGTCGGTCGCCGGGGTCGTCGTCGCTCCCCGGGCTGGCAACCCCGTTCAGTGGGTTACAAAGTTCAAGGTGTCGGTCGCCACGGCCGAGACTGGGCCCTGGCAGCCCGCGGGCGAAGAGTTCGCAGGGTGCGTCTCGGAAGTGGGATCGTGCCGGGCCGTGTTCCCAGCGGCCATGGAAGCGCGCTTCGTCAGGGTCCACCCGACCGAGTACAAGACTCGGGAAGCAAATAGTGGCATGAAGAGAAGCTGTCAGGGGTCCGCACGGATTCCTTGGATCGGCGCTGGAGCCCCCTGGTGGCGGCGCCTCCGGCGCCGCTCCTGGCGCGCTCCGCGCGCCAGGGAGGGTGGGTCCAGCGCAGATCCAAGAGATGAGCGCGGGCCTCTGAAAGTTCACGTTCATGTGTGCATTCGCTCCCCGAAAGAAGCATTGTTCGCTGCGTGCGGACGTGCTCCTCGCTGGGGACGCCCCGGACCTGCCACCTGAGATCGTGGTGCTGGGGAACTTCTCACAAGGAGATCCGTTTGAGGTGGCTGGGGAAGCCGCGAACGCTTCGGCACTGGACACAAGCGCCAAGATGATGGAGGAGCAGCACCTCGCGATGTTGCAGGCAAAGCTGAGCGCTCTGCCGCAGCGGCTGCAGGCCCTGGCAAATACCTTCCAGCGGACGTTGAAATATGACGATCTCGATCTGCAGCGGCAGGCTTTGGACCAGATCCCCGTGTGCGCACTGGACGCGCTTGCAACGGCTAGCGAGGGGGCGTGCTCTCCCGAGAGCGGGGGCTACGAGATTGCCTTCATGCGCCAGCTCCTGCGGTGGTTCAAGCACTGCTTCTTCTCCTGGACCAACGCCCCGCGCTGCGACAACTGCGGGGGTGCCACGAAGGCGGTGGGCAGGGCTGAGCCGACGCAGATCGAAAAGTCGTTTGGCGCTGGCACCGTAGAAGTCTACCAGGGCCCCTGTGGTCAGCACACGCGTTTCCCGAGGTACAACGATCCAGGCAAGTTGCTGGAGACGAGGACGGGGCGGTGTGGCGAGTGGGCCAACTGTTTCACCCTGGTGTGCCGCGCACTGGGCTACGAGGCGCGGTGGGTGCAAGATTGGACTGATCACGTCTGGACGGAGATCTACAGCGACAGCTGGGGCCGCTGGGTCCACGCGGACTCCTGCGAGGCTGCAGTAGACTGCGCGCTGATGTACGAGAAGGGGTGGGGCAAAAAGCTCACCTACTGCGTGTCCTTCGCGCGCGACAACGTCCGCGACGTGTCCAGGCGCTACACCCGAAACTACGAGGCTATGCTGGCGCGGCGCGGCGAGTTCCGCGAGCAGGAACTGTCCAGGGCACTGACCGCGGTGGACGAATTCGCCGCCGAGCGTTCCCTGGCCCGCCTCTCCGCCGCTGCTGCAGAGCCGAGGCGGAGACTGCTGGAGGCGAGGGCGGAGCAGGAGGAGAAGGAGCTGGCTAGCTGCATCACCCAGGGTGGGTCCGTGAAGGAGGGGGAGCAGGTCGGGCGCACCAGCGGGGACAAGGACTGGAGAGACCAGCGCGGGGAGCTCGGCTCCACAGCGGAGGCCCGCGAGAGAGCCATCGCCTGCTCCGACAGCGGCGTCGGCGGAGGCGGCGCGCAGCCCGTGCCGGGCAGCTGGTGGAACTCTGCGGAGAACGCCAGCTTCGTGGACGGAGTACTCTCGGCGGACTTGCGGTGCTGCGACGGCTCGATGCGCCGCTGCTCCGTCAGGGTGGAGCCTGGTGCCGCGTACGACAACACCGACGGCGCTTTCGAGCGGTCGGGCTGCTCGGCCGACAACGTGCCCGGGAGCTGGCTGGGGTCTGCCGAGAACGCCCGGCTGGTGAATGGGATCCTCTCTGCGGACCTGAGGTGCAGTATCGTTCATCAAGCAGTGGCGAAGCGCCTTGGCTCCACTATAGGCCGACCAAAGAATGGTATAAGAGTCTTTTGTGGTTGCCACGAAATGTTCTTAGAACACTTCTGGCAGGGACTGTTTTGTTTTAACACATCGGGCGAATGTTCTAAGAACAGTGTTCTTCTTATTGGAACATTTTTGGGTTCTAAGGACATTTCGTGGCAGGCCCATAGGAGTGCCGGGGCGGTCGGTCCCTGCTCAATCAACGCATCCCCAACCACACCGGGCACTGGCATCTCAGCCCCGCCACCCCCCCCAAGTGAAAGATCGGCCCCTCGGCGCCCCCGAGGGGGGCCGCCCATCTCTCCCATCATCCAGGGGCGCAGCATCGGCCAGCGGGGGCCGAGGCCATGCCGGGGGGGAGAGGTGCTGCGACGGGTCGACGCGCCGCTGCTCCGTCGAGGTGGAGCCCGGCGCCTCCTACGCCAACATCGACGGCTCCTTCCGGCGGGAGGGGGCGCCCGCGCCCGCCGCGGCGCCGCCGGCGGCGCCGCCGGCGGCGCCGGGGGCGGCGGCGGCGGCGGCGGCCCTCCCGAGGCGAGGCTCCCGCCCTCTCGGCCCCCCTTCCCCCCCCCCCCCCCTCCCCCCCTCCCCCCCCCCTCCTCCTCCTCCTCCTCCTCCTCCTCCTCCCTCCTCCTCCTCCTCCTCCCTCCTCCTCCTCCTCCTCCTCCTCCTCCTCCTCCCCTCCTCCTCCTCCTCCTCCTCCTCCTCCTCCTCCTCCCTCCTCCTCCTCCTCCTCCTCCTCCTCCTCCTCCTCCTCCTCCTCCTCCTCCTCCTGGCACAGCAGAGAAGCACGAGACCACGACTAGGGTCAAGCCGGGCCCGTCCCCCTGCAGGAGGAGCATGCAACAATGCTCCCAAGATCGTCGGGGGACGTTTTTTGCTGACGACTGTTCCGCATGTTTGGTGCATGTGTTTGCTTGTCTTTTTTGTCTCGCCCACGCTCCGCCCGTAGGGGCACACGCCCGAGCCGAGCCTAAGGCGGATCGTTTTTCTGGAGGGCCCGCCGGCCTCGACATATGTACCCTGCTCGGCGGCGAGCGCGGGGGGAGGATGTGGGGAGGGGCGGGCCTTCGCGGGAGGCTCGCGGACGCCCCCCCGGGGCCGCCCGAGAAGTTTCCCAAAGCCTTCCCTGGAGGCGCAGGGGGCTTCTCAGAAGGCGCGAGGGGGTCTGAGAAGTCCCGCCGCCTCCTGAGATGGGGGAAGGAAAAATGACATAAACATAAAAACTCGGAGGTCAGCGCGGATTTCTCGGATCCGCGCTGGAACCCCCTGGCGGCGCCTCGGGCGCCGCCCCTGGCGCGCTCCGCGCGCCCGGGAGGGGGAATCCAGCGCGGATCCGAGAAATCCGCGCGGACCTTCGAGTTTTTATGTTTATGTCATTCTTCGTTCCCCTATGAGAGGGCCTTCTCCTTCTCGCTTCCCCCCCTCGCTCGTCGCCGAACTTTGGTTGTGGTTGTGGTCAACGTGGCCGCCTGGGGCGCCCACATCGGTCACAGTTAGTCCTCAGCTGGTTTCGGTGTTCTGACTTTTTCTGGCATGCGCTGAACGTCACCCCCAGAGTGCGCCCTCGATGTGGTTGTGGTCGCTTGCTGACTCCGCACCCTTGCTGGGTCCAGTTCGATCCGATCCGATTCGATATCGAATCTGGCGGGCACGATCCGATCCGATCCCGATGTGGCGGCGATCCGATGCGGCCCGATGCTTGCATCGCGCTGCCATGCATCCTGGCCCAGC
>CAUYUJ010017774.1:137500-152500 GCA_963575745.1 Prorocentrum cordatum
TGAAGTTTGGTATGCAGGCGGACTGAAAGGAAGGTCAAGCCGACAATTTAGCGACGACTCCTTTTCCGGCGTCGCCGCTATAATACTGTTATTCGCAATCCTTCCTCCATGCTTCTTTTTCTTCATTTTCGCCATGCCCTGCGCATTCTCCCCATCCTCCTCCTCAGCTCTTTTTGCGGAGGCTCCTCCTTGGAGAGCATCTTGGGGCCGCGCAAAAGTTGTTTCGGGCTTTCTTAAGGCCTTTGGAGGCCTCATGGGCGTGTGCTGGGGGCCTCTAGGGGCTTCCTCGGGCCACCCTGCCGCCAACCGCGGTCTCCCTGAACGACCGGGTCACGATTTGGAACTTCGGAGGGTGTTTTGGGACCATCTTGGGCCGCCATGGGGCTCTCTCAGGGCCATCTTGGACCCCTGTTGTGCCGTTTTGGGGCTCTCTTGGACTGCCTGGAAGCCCTTTCGGATGGTTGTGGGGCGATTTTGGAGCCTCCCAGGTGGCTTCGGACGCCCAGAAGACCGCCGTATTGGAGCGTCGGGAAGCCGAAAAGAGGAGAACCCCAAAATAAACCAAAAACCAACACAATCAATGATTTTTGCCTCCTGGGGCCTTCTTGGGAGTGCTCTTGGAGGCCTCTTGGGACGTTTCGGGACGATCTTTTGGGGTGACGGCTTCTTGGGGGATGTCGTCGACCGTATTGGGGCTCTCTGGGGTCGTTTCGGGAGGTCGCCACGTCCTGCGAGGCCCGGGGGGCCGCTTCGAGGCCCGTCTGGAGGGCCCCACACGCCCTAGATCCTGAGAGCCTGGTTTTTTGTGAGGGGGGGGTGACGGGTTTCCCCCCGCCCGGGTTTGTAAAAATATAGACAGAAGAAGTATACATATATACATACACTTTTCTTGCCTCCCTTGCCTTCTAGGTACACGATAGACATTTCAAGATTCGAGATGCCATTATTCCTTGTCTGCGCCCTTGCGTGATAAACATCCAATGTATTGAAATGTCGATGTATTGATCACGTCCATTTATAATTACACTACGCTTCGCGTCGGTGAAACGAAAGCGTTGGCACATAAGGCAACTGTCTCAATGGATCCATGTTGTTGCACGGCTGGACAGCTATGCATCCATGCCCGTGCATTAGTCGATGTTGCAATGCGACATCGCTGCACGATTGAGGCGATACGTTGTTTAATACATTTTGCATCGCCGCAACAATACGTAGGCACGCCATGACACTGCGCAACTGTATGCAACCGCAGTGGCGCGTGTATGCTATTGAACGCGACGCTGTGTATACATTCGCGATCATTTGGCTGTGGAGATGTCCAGCTGACTGCGGCAAACCCCGCCACCGCGTCAGAGTAGCAGCGCAGTATCAAGGAGGTTCCACTTCGGGCCCTCCCCAGCTCGGCGCCATGCTTGAAGTGGCGCGGGTGTGGAGCACCCCCTCCCGGCCCACAGCTTCATTCTCCTCTTCCCTCCTTTTCCTCTTCCTCCTCCCTCCCCGTCGTGGGTTCAGGGCGAGCGCCACGCAAGCGCAGCTCGCAGCAAGGCCAGGCCACGCAGGCCAGGCCGGGGTTGCCGTTGCCCGATGCGGCCTTCGGCTTTCGGCCTCCTCCTTCCCCCATCTTGACATCACATCAGAGCCCCGAATCATCAGGGGTAACTCGGGTCAGGGATAACTCGGGTTCGTTTTTCGGGAATCCGAACCCGACTTACCCCGGATAGTTCGGGCGTCCAGAGCCCCGAATCATCAGGGGTAACTCGGGTCAGGGCTAACTCGGGTTCCTTTTTCGGGAATCCAAACCCGAGTTACCCCGGACCCGAGTTACCCCGGATAACTCGGGCGCCCAATCACAGTGGGGGCCGATGGGTGGCTCCCGTGAGATCTCTTGGTAGCCTCTTCGGGGCCTGCCGGGAGCCCATTGAGGGCCCGTCGGAGACCGCGGGGCCGCATACGGCTTCGCGGGGCTCTGCCGAAAGAGGATCGGCTGACCCGCAGTTGGAACGTGTGGGCATTTCTTGGGGTCCGCTCGCCCTGAAAGGATAGGGAAAGAATTGGGACGCAGACCAACAGCAGTTCCTGCCTATGTTGGACTGGCTTCGCTGCCTGTGTCGCCGCGGGCGTTGTCAATTTGAGACGTACATTCGCCTGCGCACCAGCGTCCGCTGCCGGTTTGAGAAACAGTTGCATTTGGGCATCGGGCCATGTTGTTCGGTCCCCATTGCTAGCGGGCCAACCGGCCATTCAGGTTTTCGTTCTAAGTTGCGCTTGGGCTGCTGAACGGCAAAACCATGCCCGTCAGAGTCAGAGTTTTCATGGTGCCAGTGATTTCTGGAGGGTGCGGGTTGCCAGTGAAGACCATCGTTCGGCGTGCATTTCTTAATCCTACAAGGCGCCTCCAGCCCTGAGCAAGGAGGAGATGCAAGCGCTCGTCAAGGCGGCCTTCCAGAAGTTGGTTGCCTCGGGCGTGCCCCCGAATGAGGCAGCTGTGCAGGCTATGCAGCAGGTGAAAGACAGGAAATTCCAGCCGCCACCACGCGATGCCTGATGTGTGGCTCGTCCGCCGATGATACTGCCTGTGGACCGAGACGCCAGTCCTCTTTGCAGACGTGAGGGTTACAGCAACGTGTTCGACGCGCAGGAGTTCTTGCGCGTCCAGTCCACCCTGCCCCGCTGAGCGCTCAGCCTGCACAGGCCCTTCATGCTTCAGTGATGGGGAGTTCGCCCCTTCTATACAGCCTGAGGTGTAGGGCTCCTCACGATCGGCCGTGTGAAGTGGGGCTGCAGGATCGCTGCGGTGGCCCGTTGCTCATGGCCCTGTATGGTGTCCAGGTGGGGCAGGGCTCGAGGGCCGAGTCAGTGGCCCAAGAGGACGTCATCATGAACATTAAGTCGGGCGTGCTCCTCTACAGGAGGATGATTCAGACATAGTCAAACAAATACTACGGGGACGATTTCTCTATCACTTCTGACTATCTGCGAATCTGTGTTTGCTATCTCTCTCGTTTCTTCCAAAATCCACCTGTAGGAGGACACGTCCGACCTTTAGTCGGCCTGGATTAGTAGGTCGACCCTGCCAAATCAAGGGTATTATTGTGTCTTGTGCCTCGCGACCTATGGCTCCTGCATTCCTGTGGCAATGTGGCCCTGGGGAAGGGTCTTGTGTCCTCTCGCGTGTCCTGTCCAACCAAGTCCGACCGTAACATTCACAGCTCGAAGCGACAGGACCATTCCTGATTGGCTACAGCTCAGGGGGGGTCGGCTTTCGATCCGGTCGTTCGCGACCCACGCCCCACATGACCCCTCGCAGTCCTTTCGTGCGCCAGATGGTGCCCAAGACTCGAGTCGGTGACTGGCGGCCCCGGTGCCCTGCGACCCCAGGAAGCAATCAGTACCCCCCCCCAACGATAGCAACGATAACAACGATAGCAACGATAACGATCGTGGTCATCGCTGTTATCGCTATTATCGCTGTTATCGTTGATCGTTATCGTTGTGACCGTTGTCGCCAGTGGAAACTGCAACCCTTCTGGCACTGGGGCCAGGGCGGAAGCGATATCCACCGCAGCGGCCCGCGAACACCAAGCTTTTTTTCTGGGCGGGCAGTGTTCCGACGACGGGCTTCCTGGGGATCCCAGAAGGTTCTTGCGCCGGGCGCTCCGGACAGGGGATCGTGCTCGAGACGGGCGGCGTGAGAGTTGCGTCAGCTGCGAAGGAGGCTAATTCGAGATTGCTCCCGGGTTCTTTCGAAGCTCCTGTGGCGATGCTGTGCATATTCCTATTTATATATTTTTACAGGGCCAGGGACCCCGGAAAAGCGGCACACGGTGCCCCCCCCCCAAACGAATTTCGGCCTCCCCGAGCCTTTGGGGCGCTCCGGCAGAGTGCTCCGTGTCTGTCCTGCGAGTGCGACGCGAAAAAAAAAGCCCTCACGACAGCCAAAGAGGGCCCCGAGACACCCAAAAATCGGCCCAAGGCGCCCAATCTGGGCCCAAGACTGCCCAAGACGCGTCCAAGACGCCCCCAAAGACCCCCAAGAGGCCTCCCAAGAGAGCCCCGAGAGGCTACAATTGTTGATTTTCCTGTGTGTGTTTTTCGATGTTTTTGGCCTTCTCGTTTTCCCCGCTTCCCGACGCTCCACAATGGCCCAAGAGGCTCCCTAGATCGCCCCAATACTGCCCACGAGGCCCCCAAGAAGGCCCCGACACGGTCCAGGAGGGCTCCGAGACCGCCCAAGAGGCGCCCAAGACGGCCCAAGAGAGCACCAAGACGGCCTCAAGAGAGACCCAAGAGGGCGCCCAAAAATTAAATTACCCTGCGACGTACCCAACCCACGTGCATCAAATGGCAAGAGGAGTATGCCAACATTAGCAGGAACAGCGACAGTGTAGACGCGGCGATTTGCTGTGCAAGCTACATGGGATGCGCATGCGTTGCACGATTCACAGGACGACGATCGAAAGAACGAGGCTTGAGGCCCCAGGATCGAAGAAGAACGGGTACGGGAACGAGGGGTAGGAGAGGGATGGAATGGAGGGCGGGGGGGGCGAAAGGCCATCGCGGAAGCAGCAGCATGCATGGAGAAGGTGAGGCGGGGAATAGGACGACGATGAAAGTGGCGGGAGGAGACAGAAGACTGCCGCGTTTTTCAAGTGCGAGCTAAACCCGCAGCGCTGCCTGCGCCATGTCGTCGCAGAGTTCCACATGATAAAACTTGTTTAGAGTGCAAGGAACGAGCGAGGCGTAGCTCGCCCGCTAGCTTCTCCGCCTCCTTCCCGCACATTTCAGCGCGGGAGCTGAACGCTCGCAGGCGCGCCGCCAGGTCTGCGGGCGGCCCGCGGGAAAGAAACTCAAGGCCGGGGTCGCGTATCATCAATCGGTTGTCCATCGTCCAAAGTTGCACTGGCGACGTACTGGTTGAACGCGGAGCGAGCAGCATCACGCGCGTGCCTGAACGCCACGCAGGTACAGTGCACGCGCGATTGGGACTTCAGGTCGATCACGCGCGTCTCCACCAGGCTTGGCAACACCACGCGACTGAGGATCTCACTGCGGTCTGCCATGCTGCTGTCCGCGAATGCAATGCGCTGCCTGCAAGTAAGGCGGCGGCGTCCACTTGTCTCAGAAGATGTTCCCGCGGGCCCGAAGGGCGACCGCCAGCTCGAGCCGCGGCGCCGGCAGGCCAGATAAGGATCATGCAACAGCAAAGACGATGACAGAGCAACGAGGTATCGGCGAGTGCATGACCGGCCTCCGTTTCCTGCACTTCTTTCCTGTAGTTCCCCTAGCTCATCGAGCTCAGCAGATGTTTCTGCGGGTCCGAAGGACGACCGCCAGCTCGAGTCGCAGCGCCACGTGGCACGAACCGCAGAGCAAGGGCACGCGAGCATTGCTCGTGGTCAGAATCTGAGTCCCCGTGGTGCCTCACTCCGCTGGCCACCCACCAGCAGCCCTCGAAAGTGGCGACAGTTTCACAGATCGCAGCCGCCCAGGGGTGGCGAGGTCTAATCTGAGTCCCCGTGGTGCCTCACTCCGCTGGACCCACCAGCAGCCTCGAAAGTGGCGACAGTTTCACACAGGGATGGCGAGGTCTAATCTGAGTCCCCGTGGTGCCTCGCTCCGCTGGACCCACCAGCAGCCCTCGAAAGTGGTGACAGTTTCACAGATCGCAGCCCCCCAGAGATGGCGAGGTCTAATCTGAGTCCCCGTGGTGCCTCACTCCGCTGGACCCACCAGCAGCCCTCGAAAGTGGCGACAGTTTCACAGATCGCAGCCCCCCAGAGATGGCGAGGTCTAATCTGAGTCCCCGTGGTGCCTCACTCCGCTGGACCCACCAGCAGCCCTCGAAAGTGGTGACAGTTTCACAGATCGCAGCCCCCCCCAGAGATGGCGAGGTCTAATCTGAGTCCCCGTGGTGCCTCACTCCGCTGGACCCACCAGCAGCCCTCGAAAGTGGCGACAGTTTCACAGATCGCAGCCCCCCCCCCCCAGGGATGGCGAGGTCTAATCTGAGTCCCCGTGGTGCCTCACTCCGCTGGACCCACCAGCAGCCCTCGAAAGTGGCGACAGTTCCGCAGATCGCAGCCCGCCAGGGATGACGTGAAAGGCAAGAGAAGAGAAGAGGAGGAGCGAAGAGAGGAGGAGAAGGCAAGCGAGAGAGGAGAGGAGGAGGGAAGAGAGGGGGGGGGCGGGAGGAGGAGAACGGAGACCGCATTGCTCTATTCAAAACGAGTACCCAACGCAGGAGGGTTGGGGAAAAAAAAACTAATTTTTCCGCCGCGAGAGGGCCCCAAGAGGCCCGGAGAGAGCCCCATGAGGCCCCAAGAGGCCCCCAAGCGGCCCCAAGGAGCCCCCAAGAGGCCCCCAAAAGATCCCCAGAACCCCAAAACACCCCCAAGAGGTTTCAAAACTGCCTCCCAGAGGGCCCCGAGAGGCGCACCACGAGATCCCAACACAGCGGTCTCCCCCTCTCATTATCCCTTCTCTTTGTCGTCGCCTTCTTCGTCGTCGTCGTCGTTGTCGTATCAAATGGCGCAGCGAGGCCATTTTTCGTTCAAGCCACCGAAGGACCCAAGAGCTCCTCCTCCTCTTCCTCATTCTCTTCCTCCTCTACCTCCTCCTCCTCCTTCTCCTAATTCCCCGTGATGTTTCACGTTCCACCCCGCCAAAGGTCTAGCAGAAGGAGCTTTCCTCACTCTCCCAAGTGTCTGCTGCGGATTTCTTCCGCGACACCTCGGCTGCGCCCCAGATATCCACATAATCTGTCCTCTTCATCCTCTTCCTCCTCTTCATCCTCCTCCTCTTCCTCCTCCTCCTCCTTCTCCTCATCCTCTTCATGTTCCTCTTCCCGCCTCGACTGAGCTTCTCGCAACACTCAATACAAACCGTCGGGGCCACGACGCCATCTCATCCGGACGCGCTGTTGGGAACCAGGGTTTTTGTGACATTTCGGAGATCAGGCCGTCGGGAACCTTCGGTTTCAGCACGCATCCTGGGGAAACGCTCTCTGGGGACTCACGGCCGCGCGAACACTTGCAACGTCGGCCACTTTCGCGCGCGACTTCTCGCAACTCTGAGTTCAAGGATGCCCTGAGCAGAGGCGTTCAGAACACTCTTCGCTTGAAACTTCCTCGCGCGGCTGACTTCGGACACGCCCTCCCCTGAGCGGAGGTGTTCAGGCCATTTGCACCCGGGACGTCCTCGCAACACTGACTTTGGCGACGCACTGTCCCGCGGTAGTCCGACCACGTTTGCCTGAGACCCTCGCGCCTTTTAGCGGCGCGATGATATGAGCAACTGGTCAGGCCACTACCGCCTGATATACGCATGCGTATGCGCGCACGTAGTTACACTGACCATTTGCATATACATGCACAAATCCATACAAACGTATACATTTATGCACGTATGTACGATGCATTCATAGACGCATGCGTGTGCGCATGTACGCGCGCTCGCACTCCGCTAGCGTGCGAATTCCAAAGGACCAAAGTGCATGGCGCGCAGCGCCAATGCAGTCTTGCATATATATATATACACATGTAAATATTTTATATAGTGATAACACAGTGATATATCACACTCGTTCATCGCATTCTTAACTGTGTACTGTACAGTGCGGTTGTAGCGTGCGAGTCGCCATCTAGTTACGTGTTCGCGTAACTATGTATAGGCGTAAATATTCGTGTTGACATCGTGAACCGATCACTACTACGTAGGTATTAAAGTCAGAGAATCACAACTTGGTAGTGCTCAGTGTGCATATATAATCGTTATGGCATACATAAGTGCGCATTGTCAGTTGACGTGTTCGGGGGGCGTCGTTAGATAAATGATATGACGAGCGCGCTCATGTGATCCCGGGGTCCGGTCCCACGGCCTCCCTCCTCAGATGGGATGGGTCTCAGGGTCCCTCGGGCCTCCCCGCCCCCCGATGGGATGGCGGGGGACGACGACAACGATGACGACGGCGACGGCGACACCGACGGTGACGACGGCGACGACAACGAAGGCGACGACGACGACGGCTACGACGACGACGTCGTCGACGACGACGACGTCGTCGACGACGACGACGACGACGGCGACAACGACGAAGACGGCAACGGCGTTGACGACGACGTCGACGACGACGACGACAGCGACGACGGCGACGACGGCGACGACGACAACGACGACGGCGACGACGACGACGACGACGGCGGCGACGACGACGACGGCGGTGGCGGCGGCGGCGACGCCGCCGACCTCCGGAGCCCTCCTCCGACGACGACGCCGGCAGCGGCGACGACGACCTCCAGAGCTCCCCTGGAGCACCACAGTACCACGCAACAGACGCCACACACACAGCACCACACCACACCCACAGGAGGGGGCGGGCAATCGCGCGGGGGGGGGGCTGATGGCATCAGCACGAGGGGGAGGGGGCCCGGACCCTGGACCATATATTTCTATAGTGATGTTTTCGTATTTGTCTAAGCACGGGATACGTGCTAACATGTTTGTTGTTTATGATTGCACGTGCTCCGCCCCTACCCACATGCCGATGTAATACATACATACATACATGCATACATACATACATGCATACAGACATACACGCATGCATACATACATACGTAAATGTCATTATGATAGTATTAGCACGCGCCGTAGCAGAACACTTATACAGCATTGCGCAACAGCCGGTGCTGATTTCAATAGACACTGCATATTCTGGATGACGATGTTATGGTCGTGAAACTCATACTTCTATGATGTCCGTGAAATCGTACTGGCATATTGCGAAGGCCTTATGGACGGCGCCGCCGACCCTGAAGGGGGACGGCGATGACAGCGGCGGCGGCGACGACGACGCTGACGTGGGTCAGGGTCCTCAGGGATGCTTGTTGGGGTCTCTTCGGAGCCCTCCCGGGGGCCTCTGGGGGGCTGTTTTAGAACCTCTTGGGAGAGCCACTTTGAGGCCTCTCGGGAGCCTCTTGGGGGCCTCTTGGGGCTTCCTGGGGGCCGTCTTGGGGCGATCTTGGGTGCCTCTAAGAGGCACCCAAAATCGCCCAAAACTTGGGCCGCCTTGGAGCGTCGAGCAGCCGAAAAGGCGAGAACGCCCAAATCTAAGAAGGGGAAGCAAGAAAGTTTGCCTTGTAGGGCCCTCGTGGGAGTACTCTTGGAGGCCTCTTGGGGCGCCTTCGGGGCCCCTTGGGTTTTCTGGAGGCTATCTTGGGCGTTTTCGACCGATCGTTCGGCGATCCGGGGCCCTCTTGGACAGTTTTTGGGGTTTTCTTGGGGCACTCTGGGCCCGTCTTGAAGCTTTTTGGGGCTCCGGGACCCCCGGGGGGGATGATATTCTGACCCGGAACCTCCTTCGCTCCCCCTCGCAGGACCCCCCCCCGGGAACCCCCTTGGCAGGGAAGGGATCAAATGGAAGGGCTTCCGTTCGACTTAACTACGACGTTTTGCATTTTCTTTGTTCTTTATTCTCCTTTGGACGAACGGCGGCGACAACGACAACAATGACGACCAGGACGACGACGACAACGACGACGACGACGACGACGACGAGGACGACGACGACGACGGCGACGACGACGACGACGACGACGCCGACGACGACGACGACGAAGACGACTCAAACGGAAAAGCGTCGCGCACACGCCGAAGTGTCGTTTTTTTTGTAACGGTTTAGTTTGTAGTCTATTGCATTCTTCTGCTAGCATTGTAAAAGTTCAGAATAGTCTTGTATCAGGAAGATCCAGTGAAACATGTCTCTTTGCGCTTGGGGTCCGCTTGGGGGCTTCTTGCGGGCGTCTTGGGGGCTTCTTGGGAGACAATCAATTGGCGCATGTCGAGATTCTTGGGGCTATCTTGGGACCCTCGTGGGGGACTTGGATGCTTTCGTGGCGCCATCATTGGAGAACACAGATGAAAGAGAGGGGCTTCAATTCGCCTTGCCCCTCGAAAGCATGTAAAATCGCATGTGGGCGCCCTCGTGGTGCGCTCTTGGAGTGCTTTTGGGCACTATCGGGGCCGTCTTGGGGCCCTCGTGGGTCCCTCTTGAGGCCCTCTGCCGCCATCTTGGAGCCAGCTTGAGGCTTCGGAAGGCCATCGGAAACGACAAGGCAAGATGGCAACAATATTGATGTTCCCTCAGGTGTTGGATGGGTTTGGCCTCTCGGGTGCTCTCTTAGGGGTGCTTGGAGGTATTTTGGGGCGGTCTTGGAGCCTCTTGGAGAATCTTGGAGGCCGCCTTTGGCAATTTCGAGGCATCTGGAGCCGCATTGGAAGTCATCCTGGGTTCTCTGATGCCGTCTTGGAGCTCTCTTGGGCCATCTTGGACGCTCCAATGGGTCGCGCCCCCCCCCTCTTCAGACCCAGGGGGGAGGGGGAAGGGGGAGAGGGGTCAAGACACCATCCCCGCCCGCAAGCCGTCGCGCTCCCACCCGCCCTGCCAACACATGAGAGGCACCCGAGCCGCAGCATGTTCAGCGGTCGTCTTTGGATGGGCAGCTACAGGGAACCAAAACAGACCCCACGTGCGCGACGCTGGGCCGAGGTGCGCGCCAGGCGCGCCAGGCGCGCCAGGTGCGCCGGGCACCCCTGGGGCCCAAGCGTGCCAGGCACGCCTGGTGCTCCGGATGTGCCACGTGCTCCACGCGCGCCATGTGTGCCGCATGCTCCAATCGCGCCAGGTGCGCCACGTTCGGGGCACAAGCAGAGAGTGGCAGGTGCACTCGAAGCATGTCGGCCCCCACCACCCTTGTCGAAGACCAGTGCGCACTTGCGGCGGGGTGGCCATCATAGTGTCTGGTTGGCCTGCACAGATCAAACAATATGCCAGCATCACTGCCAACAACCATGCGAAGTGAACGCAGATTGCCCGCGCATGGTCCAGATCTTGTGGGTTGGGTCCTCGTTCTGAATTCGCAGCGCCGCGCGTGCCCTTCCTCCATCCTCCTCCCCCTCCTCCCTCTTCTCATGTTCCTCCTCACTCTTCCATTCGCTTCCTCCTCATCCTCCCTTTCCCACTTCCCATCACAGCCACCAACATCATCATCACCACCATCGTTATTATCATCAAAGTTCCGGCGCACTCCTCACACGCTTCTTGGCCCCATAGGGAGCTCCACCGAGGGCTCCAGTGGCAGGGTCCGCATGCGTACTCGGGTCCATTTGGGCACACCTCTCACACGTTGCGTGGCCCCATAGGAAGCTCCACCGAAACCTCCAGTGACAGGGTCTGCATGCGTACTCGGGTTCATTTGGGCACACCCTTCACACGTTTCGTGGCCCCAAAGGAAAGGAAGCTCCACCGAAGGCTCCAGTGACAGGGTCCGCATGCGCACTCACACCTCACACGGTTCGTGGTCCACCCGAGGTGGGTCCACTTCGGCGTCCACCGAAGCCTCCAGCGGAGGAGCTCGTGTTCCGCGCCGCATGCATTACTTAATCTCCCGTGTGCGACTTGAGTCGCGCGAGTGCGTGCCGAGCCTGGTCCGATGTTCTCCGGCGATGTTTTCAGTGGCAATGCGGATCCCCAGCCCCAACGAGTTTTTGTGCAGCGAGCGGTCCCGTTGATGGTTTCCACGTAAGTAGAGAAGGGGTTGGGATCTTCGCCAGGGCAATTTTGGGGGGCAGGGATGGTGGCTTTGCGCGCAGGAAGCAACCAGCGGACCCCCCCCCCCAACCCCTTTCAAAAAACAATGCAGGGTGCTCGCGCCCCCCCCGGAGCATGAGATCCAAGATTTTTAACCCCAATGCACATTGTTTTTTCGACAGGGATGGTAAGGGGTGGCATGGTTTTTTTTGAGTCGGGCGCGTCCCTCTACAGGAGGAGTAGTCAAAAATAGTCAAAAAATAGTCTGGGGGCATGTTTTGTAGTTTCGAGTGAGCACTCTTTGGGTGTTTTTATTCTGTCGCCCACAATCGGCCTGCAGGGGGATATGCCCGACCTAAGCATGGGTCCTGGCCAGTCGCCTCGGGGTGGGGCGCAGTGCTCAAGACAGCCTCCTGCCCACGAGGCGCGAGCCGGCTCGCTCAATCCCCGCCCGCCCTCTCAGCACGCGAGTACCCATCGGTCGTTGAAAGCAGGTGTTCTTGGACCCCCAGATTCCAATCTGCTCTGAGCGCCTTCCAACATCAACGATCGAGTGGCACCACCGTTTCCGTCCCCCCAGGAGGGCGGGCGGAACCCAATCTCCTTCAACGCCTTCCTACGTCAGGTTTCTACCTACTTCTTGCGACCCATGGGTAGCATCCGAATAGTTAACCCCTGCCAGAAAAATGAATGCTAATTGGTCGGGGGGCGCACGCGCACGCTCAAAATTGGGAGGCAGCGTGCATTTTCAATGGTACTTTGACAGGGATGATCGGCCTTCGCGCAGCAAGCCATAGGAGGGCACCCCCAGTCTCCCTCATCAAAAACAAACGCAGAGTGGTCGCCGGACGCCCGCGCATGCTCCAGATTTGGAGGCAACGTTCATTTCCAATGGTACTTTGACAGGGATGGTTGGCTTGCACGCAGCAAGCCATAAGAGGGCACCCCCAGCCGTCCTTGTCAAAAACAAGTGCGGAGTGGTCGCGGGGCGCCCGCGCATGCTCCACATTTGGAGGCAACGTGCATTCTGTATTGAATTTGGCATGGATGGTTGGCCTGCGCGGAGCAAGCCACATGGGCAGCGGCCGCCATCGACAACCGTCGGGTGCCAATGCAGCCGCCAGCCAGGTGCGCGACTTCGCGAGGTGCGCCGCACATGCCAGGTGCGCCACGCGCACCAGGTGCGTCACATGGGGCAATCTGTCGACCCCCCACCAGATCTGCAAAGAACCCGTGCGCAGTGACGACGGGCGTGCCAGCATTGCGCATTCGCAATTACTCTGCACTTGTCTTTGACACTGATGGTGGGCCTGCACGCAGCAACGCAGCAGGAAATATGCCGCCCCCCCGCCGCCCCTGTCAAAAACCAGTGCACAGTGATCGCGGGGCGCCCGCACGTGATCCTGACGTTGGTGCCAAGTGTAAGTGTTATTGTTTTCTGCTTGCGATGATGGGGGCGCTGGCACAGCACAGCAATTACGCAACATGTCGACACGCCCACCATCGCTGTCAAGAACCAACGCGACACTTTCGCGGGGCGTCCGCGCACGATCCAGGTTTTAGCGCAATATGATTGCAGTTGTCAAGGGCGCCCTCGAGGGCGCGAAGTTATTCGCGCTTCGCGCTTCGCGGTTCGGCTCCGATTCCTCCTCGTCCTCCTCTTCTCCCCTGGGAGGCGGCGCGAGAGGGCGAAGTTATTCGCACTTCGCGCTTCGCGCAGCGCGAAGCGCGAAGTTGGGAGCCCTTAAATATGATTGCAGTTGTTTTGTAAGGGATGGTAAGGGGGGGGGGGTTGGCAGTGTCCCAGGTTTGTCGCCGGTCGGGTGGGGGAGGAAGGGCGTTGGAAGAGAAACCGCGCGAAACCACTCACGCCCAGATGGCTGGCGGGGAAGTCCGGCACGGGCTGCAGGAACGAGGGCCGCCGGTGGGGAAGTTCGAGCGGGGAGCCCCCGGAGCAGATCCCGAGCCCACCGCATCATGACACCCTCCTCGATGCGGCCCGGTGGCGCGTGAGCACGTGGGCCGCCTGTGGCCCCCTCGAGTGCGCGACCCTTCACCGGAGTGACCCTTTGGTGCGGGCTCACCGGGCCCCCCCGATCGCTGAGCGCGGTGCGATAGTTCCAGCAGCGGCGAAGCGTCCTGGCGTGCCTATAGGCCTGCCAGGCAGTGTTCTAAGAAGCCTTTGGTGGCTTCCAAGAAGTGTTCTTGGAATATTTCTTGCTGGGACTGTCTTGTTTTAGCACATCGGGTGTATGGTCTAAGAACACGACTTTTGTTCTTAGAACAGCTTTGGATTCTAAGAACATGTCGTGGCAGGCCTATAGGAATGCCGTTACGGTCGGTCCCTGCTCAAATAGTGGTTGCCTGCACGCTTGGATTTGGCCACCTTGCGCCCCTTCATCCGCGCCCTCGAGGTCACTCTTGCCTAGGGCCCCTCTTGGGCGTAGCCGAGTGTGGCGCACGGTGCAGAGCGTCAGCTCGGTGGCCCGCGGCCTCCTCGAGGATCCAGGAACCAGGTGTTGGGGCGGCTGCGGGCTTCCCTCGGAGGCCGCCAGCGGCCCCAGCAGCCTCGGGGAACCCGCCAGGGTCTTCGCGGGGATCGAGGATATCGAGGCCTCTTGTGCCTCTCTTGGCCGCTCCCTGGCCTCCAGAAGCTTCTGGGGACCTCCGGGGAACTCCAGTGACCTCTGGGCACTTGCGGGGACCTCCAGAGACCTACGGCGACCTCCGGAGACCCCTCTCATGGCCCGTTCCTGTAGCCCCACGGCACGGCTGTGCAGCAGTGTTCAGTTAGCTGTCTAGGATTTCTTTCCACGGTGAGATGCACAGCTTGCTCAGCTTGATGCCGCTCCAAGTTTTTGCTCACTTCGAGGGCGCGGCCAGTGCTCTATTGATCCATTGTTGTCGCGTTGTCGCTGCTTGGACAGAAAATGGTCTGGGCGGGTGCTCAATCGTCCACCCGTGGTGCGGTAGGGCACTTTGGCTCAGCGTGTCGCGCCTCTGGTCATGGCCCACCCCGGTCCCTGGGCGTCAGCGTCCCGAGTATTTCTCAACCCCCCGCCTCACAGAAAGGAGCGACACGCTTCAAAATTCACTTGCAGGGCATAGCGTGCCGCCAGGGCCGTCGCCGCGACGCGGTGAGCAAGAGTTCCCGATCGTAGCGAGGAGGAGGAGGAGGAGGGGGGGAGAAGGAGAAGTTGTAGGGAACTTCGCATCACGTGACGAAATCCCCCTCCCGAGTGATGTGCTCATCATTCGTTGCTCAGTGAGGCGCCCTGCACCCGTGTTCGGGAGACGGGTGGAGGAGGAGAAGGAGGAGGGCGTGGAGACATGCGTTCGGACTGGAGAGCTGAGGAGTTGGACTTTGGACTGGATGCCCCTCCTCCCCAGCCTCCCCAGCCTCCTCCTCCTTG
>CAUYUJ010017774.1:160000-172500 GCA_963575745.1 Prorocentrum cordatum
GAGTCCGATATCCCAGGCAGGGGCCTCCGTCTCTACGGCGGTCGCACCCCCAGGCCTTCGACGACAGGGCGCCAGGAAGCGACAGGCGAGATCCAGCTCCCGAGCCACACCTCTGACATGCGTTAGGGGTGCTGGAGGCGTCGGGCCTCTGGGCCCTGCAGTGGCAGGTGGTCAGGACACCAGGGCTCTGCCGGTGGTTGGCTCGTGCGACGCATGTCAGGAGGGAAAGAAACACACAGACACAATTAATCGTCGAATCCCAGGAAAATATGGGAAAATATGGGAATTGGGCGGGAAGACAAAAACCCAGAAAATATTGCAAAATATTGGGAATAATTTTATTTGTGTGTATTTATTTGTGTGTCCCAGGGCCCCTTCAGCATGCCAGAGCTGGTCCCCCGAGGGGCCGAGCGTGCCCACCCCCTGGGCCTTGTTCTCCCCCCCCGCTGCGCCCACCTGACCCCTCCCCCCGCGAGCAGGAGAAGAAGAGCGCGGTGATGAGCGCAACGGCGCCTGCCCGTCCCGAGCCGGCCGACACATGTGCTTGGCATCGCTCGGGCGTGTGCACTTTTTCTCGGCGAGATCCATCGAGGACCATCCTGGACCATCGAGCGAAAAACACACACACGAAACAGAAACATGCACGGGAAATGGACGTCCGAGCGACGGCAAGTGTGCGACCTGAGTGGGGCCCGCGTGAGCAGAACCCCGCGTGCCCACGTTGGCTCGGGCTGCCGCGCCGCAGCCGCTGGCCTCCCATGGGCACCTCTGGGGGGGGGGGGGGCGCGCACGCGGGGATGGCCACCGAGCTCCAGGCTCAGTCGGCCGACGCGCAGCACATCCAGCCGAAGGCTTCGCCGCCGCCTCCTCTGGACGCTGTTGCCTCCCGCGGCGGGGCGGGCTCCTCGTTCGACGGGCCGCGCAGCTCCGCCAGCGGCGCGGGCAGCCGCGCAGCCGCGTCCGACGAGCGGCGGCCGTCGCTGGCGACATTCGGCCCTGCTGGCGCCGCCGCATCGGATGACGCCTCCGCCGGAGAGCCACCGTCGCCTTTGTCGGCGCCACCCTGCTGGCGGCGCTTCTTCACGGGCAGCACCGAGGGGAGGATGCCCCACACCCTGCGGAGCCTTCGGGCCTCGTGGTTTGTACGCATCTTGAAGGTCTACCACGTGTGGGCCTTCACTATGGCCATCGTGGTCATCGTGGGCATGGCCGCGTCCACGTTCCTGAGCCTGTTCCTGCTGCTGATGCACGAGATGCAGGCCCGTCACCGAGACCGCGAGGTGCTGAAGCTGGAGGTAGACGACTGGCCGACGGTGCTGGTCACGTTCACGAACACGCTGCTCTACTGCCTGGTGTTCGTGAGCTGTGGCCTGCGCGCGGTGTGGCTGATCAAAGACTGCATCAGCGACGACATGTTCATCGACTACCGCCGAACGGTGTGCTGCGAAGGCGCGGGTCCAGGCACCTTCCCGATCGCGCGCACCAACGAGGTGTCCGTGAGCAGCCATGCCGAGAGACAGCGGATCCACCGTGCGCTGGCCGACGACGGAACTCTGATGGAGGACCTGTTCCTGGAGAGGTTTGCCGGCTGCCTCTTCCAGGGGTCCAAGCTCCTGCTTGAGAAGAGCATGGAGGACAAGGAGCACAAAGACGACATACTGAGCCTGGAGCTTGACCCTCCGGCTGTCCTCGTCTTCCGCGTCACAGCCCGCCCCGCTGCTTTCCGCGGCGAGGGCTGCAAGGGTCGCTTACGTGCGGTGCTGGATGTGCTCTGGCAGTGCTGCATCTACTTCACCCTCGATGTGCTGCCAGTGCTCTGGGCCCTCCTCGGCTCCACCAGCAACCTCGGCACCGACGACGGCGGCCCCGAAGGCCGCTTCGTCGATGCCGCGGTGCTGGTTGCCTGTGCCCACACGGTGTTCTACTTTTGCTGGTCCACGGTCATAGACTACGTCTTCAAGGCACTGGTACTGGCCAAGATGCTCTTCCCGCGGCCCGTCGAGCTGCCCAGCTCGCATCCGCTGTCCTCGGCCGCGCCGTCCCAGGCGTGCCTCCGCCACGCGGGCTCGACCAGCAGCGAGAGCTCCAGAGCGACGGCTTCGCGGCACGAGAGCTTCGGGGCGCTGACCGGCGTTCGGAGCCGGGGCGCCGCGAGGCTGGACTTCCTGGGCCAGGCGCGGGAGGTGCTTGGCGCATGCCCCGAGCAGGTGCTTGGAGCGGCTCGCAGGCCGCCGGGCCGCGAGGACGAGCTCAACCTGTGCGTTTGCGCCAGGAACCGCTTCTCGGGCGACGGGTGCAGCGGCCTGCTGCTGGTCTACCTCGTTCTCGCCGGCGTGTTCAGCATCGCCGTCTACTCTCGGAGGGATCCAGAGCTCGTGTTCCACGCGGAGCCCTTTGTGTTTGCCTTCTGGCTGTCGGCCGCGGTCTGGGCTCTGCTCCTGCTGCGCTACCGCCTCGGAGCCTGGGTGCACGGCGTGACGGCCAGCATGCTGAGAGAGATCGGACAGCCCGGGTCCAGCTCGTCTTTCGGCCAGCCCTTCGGCGCCGCTTCCGTCCACTGGTCCCTCTGCTTCCTGATCCACTGCGGGGTGATGCCCATGAGGATCGTCTGGAAGTCTGCGCTCATCATGGTGCTCTCCCTCGGCCTGTTCGCGGTCGGGACGACCCTGGCGCTCAAGAGCATTGCGCTCGTCGTGGGGACCTGGGCATTCTTCCTCTTCTTCATCGCCTACTTCGTCCCGGACCACCTCTGGAAGATCATGGTAATCAACTTACTGCTCCTCGCCGCGGCCGCCATGGCCGCCATGGCGGACCTGCACGGCTGGGCCGGCGTGCGCCGCACGGCCTTGCTGATCTTGCTGACGCAGATGGGCGCGTGGAGAGAGCGCGGGCATCAGGCAGCTGCTTTATCCCAACCATCCTGTGGTGTCGGGTCTTCGTTTTGAGAGCGCCCCGCGTCACTCCTCTGATCTCTTCTCCTCCTGCTCCCGCTCTTCCCCCCTCCCCGTCCTCCCTCCGCTCATCCTTGCATCTGCCCTCCGCATGTCCATGTCGTCACACCCCTCCCACCACCGAAAGCCCCAGTGTCAGGGTTCGCGCCACCGCACTCACTTCGGCACACCCCTCACACGCTTCGTGGTCCCATGGGCAGCCCCGCCCACGGCCCCATTTGCAGGTTTCGCAGGGCGCCACCGCGCCAATTGCGGCACCCCTTCACACGCTTCGTGGCCCTATAGGGATTTCCACCGAGGGCTCCAGTGGCAGGGTTCGCATGGCGCCACCACGCCCATGTCGGGACTCCCCTAACACGGTTTCTAGCCCCATAGGGAGTCTCACCGAAGGCCCCAGTGGCAGGGTTCGCATGGCGCCACCGCGCCCATGTCGGCACGCCCCTCGCACGTTTCGTGCCCTCTTAGGGAGCACCACCGAATGCCCCAGTGGCAGGGTTCGCATGGTGCCACCGCACCCATGTCAACACTATGCCTGACATGTTTCGTGGCCCCATAGGGAGCCCTACCAACAGCCCCAGTAGCAGGGTTCTCATGGCGCCACCGTACCAATTTCGGCACACCCCTCACACGCTTCGTGGCCCCACAGAGAGCTCCACCAATGCTTCCAGTGGGATGGTTCGCATCGCGCCACCGCAATCAATCTGGCACACCCCTGTCACGCTTCGGCCCCATGGCCGAGGGCCCTGGTAGCTGCGCTCGCATGGCACCCCCGCGCCCATTTCGGGACTCCCCATTTCGGGACTCCCCCGAAGGCCCTAGCGACAGGGTTCGCATGGCGCCACCGCGCCCGTGTCAGCACATTCCTCACAGGTTTCGTGCCCACATCGCGAGCTCCACTGAAAGCAACAGTGGCAGGGTTCGCATGGTGCCACCGCACCAATGTCGGTCCACCCCTCACGCGCTCCGTGGCCCCATAGGGAGCCCCATCGACGGCCCAGAGGCAGGGCTCGCACGGCGCCACCGCACCCACTTCGGCACGCCCCTCACACGAATCCGAGCCCCATAGGGGGGCTGCACCTGTTTGGCCCCGCCTGCCTCGCGGCACTCGTACCCGCATGCAGTTGGATCCCTCGCCACGATCATGTATCGGTCCGGCGATCAACTGGGTTGTCTGGCCCGCCCGCCCACGCCACGCCCAGATAGCCTGATGTTGTCGGGGGCGCAGGTCCGAAGCTGCGCACGGTCACACGTGGGGCTGCCTAGAGCGAAAAGGTTAAATTATCGGCAGGCGCCCGCACGCCTTCCCTCCCCATCGGATAACCCAGGCTAGCCTCGTGAGATAACAGAGCTATCTCCAGTCGCATCGCGTTTTCATGGCCTTGTTCTTCGTGCTGCTGGTCGGCATCGCAGGCACCGCCCTGTACGCTGCGTCGGAGGCGCCCGGGACGGTCCTGCCCGGAGCGAACGTGCACGATCGCTCCGGGCCGCAGTTCGTGTTCCCCCTGGTCGCCGATCGCCGCAAGAACTATCCGTTCTGCGGCTTCTCCTGGCCGATGGCGCAGGGCGACAACGTGTCGAGGCACTGCGGCGATGACCGGCTCAGCTTGGTTGACTTTGCACGCATGTCGCAGATCTGCTACACGGACGTCGGGGGCAACGTTAGCATCGAGCCCCAATCGCCCATTCATCGCCGATGGCGGCCCGATGGCGTCTCCCCCCCAGGGGCGTGCGGGTCCGCTGTCGGGGGCTCATCGCCGATGTATCGGTGATGTATCTCCGATTCCAGCTCGACGTTTCCCCCCCCTCCCCCCCTGAGCCTGTCCCCCCAAACGTTGCCCTTCAGGACGATAAAGAAACGAAGAGGGAGTTGGACACATTCTTCCCTGGCTGGGAGGTCAACCGGACGGAGCAGAAGGGCTTCGACGATCTCAGTTTTCTGCACCTGTCTAGGGGCAAGACTCACGTCGTCGCAGTAAGGGGCACCATGAGCTTGTACGACATCCTCCAGGACCTTAACATCTGGATGCCCACTGCGATCCTGCAGCTGGCCAGTCTTGCAGGCCCCCACATCCCTGCCATGTCTCGTATCCTCGAGGGCGTGACCGTGTTCGCCGGCTGGCTGGAGGACCCAGCCAGCTATAGCCAGGGCCCGAACCGCGTGACTGGCAAGAGGAAGCTTGAAGGCTTGCTGGACTACCTGAGGCACATGAAGCATCACGCGGAGGAAGGAAGCGTGTTCTACACCGTCGGCCACTCCCTCGGCGGCGGCTACGCGCAGCTGGCGGGCGCGGTCGAGGAGAACATCACGGCCGTGACGTTCTCGGCCCCTGGGCTCCATTCCACCCGCCGGATCTTCGATCCGTCGCCCAGCAAGTCCGCGTTGCGCCGCGCAGGCGTCAACGTCGTGCCCGACAACGACCCAGTCCCCAAGGTCGACGCGCAGGTGCAGGGGAACGAAGAATGACACAAGATAATAACTCGGAGGTCCGCGCGGATTTCTCGGATCGCCGCTGGACCCCCTCCCTGGCGCGCGGAGCGCGCCACGGGCGGCGCCAGAGGCGCCGCCAGGGGGGGGTCCAGCGCCGATCCGAGAAGTCCGCGCGGACCTCCGAGTTTTTCTGTTTACGTCATTCTTCGTTCCCCTGAGGTGGGCACCGTGCTGAAGATCGACTGCGGCGGCAGCGCCGTGGGGTGCCACAGCATCATGTCGACCCTGTGCGAGCTGTCGGCCGCCTGCGGGGCGGCCGGCGGGCGGCCGGCGCCGCGGAACTACACCTTTTGGTGCTCGGAGTGCGAGGCCAGCGGCCAGTCTGGAGGCATCCTCGGGACGGACGCCAGGGGTGAGTCGGGCCATATCCCCCTACAGGAGGCATCTTCCAAATAAACAGTCTCAAAATAGTCTGGGGGCGATTGTTCGACTTTTCTTCGACTACTTTTGGGCATTTTCGGACTTGTTTATTTTTTCGTTCCCTAATCCGCCTGTAGGGGGACATGCCCGACCTGACGCAAGGGGCGGAGTGGGAGAGGAGGGGCTACAAAATCTGCTGCGTGCAGCCAGGTTCGGCCCCGCTGCCTGGCGCTTTTTGTTGATGTCCAGCTGCCTCCGGCAACTCCGCCACCGTGCGCGCGCCGCATTCCGGGTGGCAGCTGTTCGGGAAGGCAAGGGGGCCTGCTGGGGGCCTTGGGGCAGACAGACAGACAGACAGATCCCGCACAGGATACGGGAGGACACACAGTATGCAAAGTTGTCTTGCAACATACGCAGCCGCACACCACAGCACGCACACCAAGAACCGCACCACACCACGCCCACACACACACACACACACACACACACACACACACACGCGCGCGAATGCCATCACTCAGTCCATCTGCATGCCGGGCGGACGCGCTTTCTGTAAGGTCCTGACCAGACACAGTTGGCCGCATCGACCAGCGGTACATGCGACAGACGTTGCTTGCCAGTCGATGTCTGATCATATCGAGCAGTCTTCGCCTCTGCTTGCTGCGCGCCTGGCTCCAGACCGCCACGCGAGTACTGCACCACGCAGAATGCGACATTTCTGTCATGCGATGCCCTGTGTCATGCCTATCCTCCTCGTCGTGCCTCACCCAGCCCACAGTGCGTCTCATGATCTTTCGTTGCACTCCGTCACGTCTCCCTAACTTCGATACTGTAAGGAGATGCGTTGACAGACTGTACAAGACTGTCGGCCTGACTAAAGCGTCGAACAATCGCAGGTAAAATGTGACCATAATCTTGTCGTTAAGCATGGTGTGGCATAACTCGTGGAAATGCATCCACGCGCACGGCAGGCGATGATCCATATTTCTCTTCCCTCGCGAGGTCAGATCTCCCGGAAAAGACTTTCCAGTATACGTATGGGAAGAACTTGTCTTGATGGTTTCAACGAACATGCCCGCGATCTCGACCAGTGGGGGTGTTGACCCCGAGGACACGCCAGCATCCGTCGTCAAAGTCTTCATCCATGATTCATGGCCAAAAAACCCGCTTTCGCAATTTCCTGCTCCAGCAGCGCGGTCATCTTCTCGACCTCGCGCAAAGACTTCGCAAACAGTATGATATCATCCGCAAAGCGGACGTCCGTCAGTCTGACAGCAGCGTCGCCTGAAAGCTTGAAGCCAGGCTCAGCACACAGGCGCATTCTCCACTGGCGCATGACGACTTCGGTTGCTGCGCTGAACAAGGGCGGGCTTAAGGTGTCTCCTTGCCTAACTCCGTGGCGAATTCGAAAACAAAGTGCCGTCGACAACCCAAACCTGAGCCGAACATGTGCGTTCCAGTTGTACAATATACTTGTATGGCAACCCAAGCTCTGCCAGCGAGTCTGGTAAAGCTTTGTGCTCGAGGTTGTCGACAGCCTTGCGGAGATCCACGCTTTGCACCCACTCCGGGAGATTCCAATCCAGCGATGCCCCGATCATGCAACTGGCTGCCAATGTTGCGCGTCCCTCAGATACCCACTCTTCGGCAACGTCACAAAGGTCAACTCACTCCACTCACTCCAGTCGCTAGAAAAGCCGCCGCTCTGTATCACATCATTGTACCCCCGCAACAATACGCACCTGATGACAGCACGTTGCGCGAGCATCCGCAGAACCACCCCGTGCTTGTCAGCGCACTTGCTTCTGAAGAGAACCTTCAATGCGTTGACTAGCTCTTCCATGGTGGACAGCCCAATACAGTCGGGGCCCTGAAGAAGGAACCCTTTTCGTTGGGGAGGGGCTCCATGTTCCTGAATTGTTTCGCAGCTTGCCCTGGATTTTCCTTAGGTGTTCGATCGGAAATCGAAGTTCAACTTATGGCAAAAAAGGGGCCTCGTTCCTTATTTAGGGTTCCTTAGGTCAACGCCCCGACTGTATTTCGCGATAGCAGTGCGCTCCCCCTGTCTGCTGGAGCCTGGTCTAAAGCATACAGCTCCCCAAGAATCATTACCCAATCTTCTAGCTTCGACTTGTCGGACGTCTTGCGCTTCCTGAGCTCAGCAGCTATGTGCTGGAGCCGGTGGAGGTTCCGATCTTTTGAAAGTTGCTCTTCCAGCCGTTGTGTTTGCCTGCGTCGTCTTCTAGGCAAATCCCTCGGACAAGACAGCACGACCCGCACGATCTGCGCAACATGTTCGTCGTTTCCTGAAGTCGATGAACTCTGTTGTGTCCAACTGCTGGTATTGAGGTTGGGCCCCGATCGCACCAGAAGCGCGCGAGGCTGATCTCACGGCATCTTGCAATGCATGTCGAGACACATCCCCAGCCTCACCCAGCAGAGCTAGGTCGGAGGGCCCACCCGTTTCGTCGACGATCTTTTTATCCGCATGCTTGCGATTGAAGAAGGCACCAGAAAGGACGCGTAAACTACACGATGGTCAGATCCACAATCGAGTTCGTTCGTGACCGCCGAACCGGACGAAGTCAGCGGAGAGGAACAAAATATGCAATCGATCTTACGCTCATGTCCCAAGGTACTTTTGAATTTCCACTGCAACTCCCAATCTATCTCGTCACCATTTGCTACGTATAGGTAGTTTCCCGATACAAAACCGGGGGAAAAACTATTCCCACGAACGCCACAATTCATTAGGGTTGCCGCTTCTGTCGAGTCGGCTCCGCCATCACGTTCCGCAGTCCAGCGTAGAAATTGTCAAGGTTAGCCCTTGAATGCCCACCGTGTGGGGCGTAAACAAAGACAGCCCGGAAGCATTGCCCACTGTGGCAATGTCCACCAACAGGTATATGCCAGAAAGCTGTCGCATGTGGGCGACTTTCTCAGCAAGGTGCGAATGAAGAAGGATAGAGGTACCCAAATTTCTCACTTGTTCATCTGCGCTCGACAATGAACGGTGCCCACCTGCCAAGGTATCGTCGCCATCACCAGCCCGTGTCCGATTGCAGCCCACGATATCCCAGACGAGCCCGTTCAACTCGGCAAGCAAGCTCAGCAGCCTGGTCGGAGAATTGGTCCTTGCATTCCTGCAGAAAGCCTTGCACTCTGCAAGCGGATGACGTGGAGAACCGGTGGCGAACTGTGCAGCCGCGCGAGGGGGCCCCTGGTGCCCCGGCTTTCCTTTGCCAACTCCCTCTGCCTAACTCCCTCTCGAGCTCGTCCTCGACCAACAAAAACAAAAAACACCACCCCACCTATGGCCCTTCACGTTGCGCCACGGCCCCATCGGGGGCTGTAGCGTGGACGACGCAAAAGCCCACGCCAGGTTCGTTGGCATACGCCGAGCCCCGCGGGGCCGTAGGTGGTGTGGTGTCGTTTGCTCTCTGGTCCACGCCCTGCCTCCTGGAACTGCTCCTCCCAGCCCGGCTCGAAGCAAAAGCGGATGTCGTCGTTTTGGATGTTCACTTCCATCACGAGGTCATTGGCTAGCGTCGAGGTGTTCGTCTCAGGATCGGCCAAAGAGCGGACAGGTTATAGCCCCATTTGACCAGATAGCGTTTCGCAGCAAAGATGATCGAGTTAGGGATGCGGACTCTCAGCGGCAAAGCCACCTTGGCCCACGTCGGTTCCCCCTGCCACTCCAATTTGGACCTTTGGAAACAATTGTACCGCGTTCAGCTTTGCATGCGAACCTTGCGAATGATATGCCTGCGAAGTCTCCGTTGGCAAATGTATCGAGCGGCAGTGGCGCCTCGATGTGCTGGAGCTGCCGCGTCACCCAATATTCTGCCTCGTCTCCAAACTCTTCCCACATCGACCCCGCAATGACCGCCACTGTGGCGTGTTTTTGCGATGTGGACCCAAGGCTTGCAAACTTCTCCTCTGGCTCAGCCACCTTCTTCTTCAGCTCCGTCTCGTATGGAGCAGGCCTTTGCGAAGGGACCCCCCCCCAAAGACCGCCATTGTGGCGTTTTCTTGCGATGTGGACCCAAGGTTTGCAAACTTCTCCTCTGGCTCAGCCACCTTCTGATTCAGCTCCGTCTCGTATGGAGCACGCCTTGGCGAAGGGGCCCCCCAAAGACCGCCACTGTGGCGTTCTCTTGCGATGTGGGCCCAAGGCTTGCAAACTTCTCTGGCTCAGCCGCTCAGCCACCTTCTTATTGAGCTCCGTCTCGTACGGAGCAGGCCTTTGCGAAGGGATCCCCAAATGACCGCCACTGTGGCGTTCTCTTGCGATGCGGACCCAAGGTTTGCAAACTTCTCCTCTGGCTCAGCCACCTTCTTCTTCAGCTCCGTCTCGTATGGAGCAGGCCTTTGCGAAGGGACCCCCCCAAAGACCGCCATTGTGGCGTTTTCTTGCGATGTGGACCCAAGGTTTGCAAACTTCTCCTCTGGCTCAGCCACCTTCTGATTCAGCTCCGTCTCGTATGGAGCACGCCTTGGCGAAGGGACCCCCCAAATGACCGCCACTGTGGCGTTCTCTTGCGATGTGGGCCCAAGGCTTGCAAACTTCTCCTCTGGCGCAGCCACTGCAGGCCTTTAGGTTGACACCAACACCAAGATCGGCGGCGTGCCGCCACCGAGGGGAGACGATCCCGATCTCGGTGATGGTGGTAAGATTCTGGCTCCCAAGGCGACCGAAATATTACCACCAACACCGAAGTCGAGGATCATCTTTCCCCAAGTGCTGGTGTTGGTGCCAACTTCCAGGCCTCCAAAGAGTAACCCTTTGCCGGAGTGAGCCTCTGGCGCTCGCCCCTCTGGGGGCCCCCGAGGCCGCCGCGCGCGGTGCGATGTTTTAGCGGCTTCCGCGCGCTTGCGTGTCTGGCCTCCTCGCGCCCCCCAGGAGCCGCGCACGAAAGGCCATTCCCTTGCCTAGGGTCAAGTCGGGCCTGTCCCTCCTACAGGAGGGGTATCCCGAAATAGTCCAAGCGTAGTCCAGGGACGTTTTCCGGACCATCTTTGAGCATTTGTGTGTGGAGGGACAGACCCGCCCTAAGCCTGGGGCCACCTCTTACGCGCCCGCGCCGCCGAATGGAACATTCCTGTGCGAAGGGACCAGTGAGCCGTCCCTGTGCTCCAGAGCGGGGAGCCTGGCAGAAGGGGCCCTGGACCGCCTCCCCTCCCGGGGAGCCTCACCGCCTGGTCGTGGTCCTGCCCGGAGATGCCGTGCGCCTCGCAGTCCACCCGCACAGTAAGCATAAGCGACTGTCCAAGGTTACCCCTGGGGGAGGGTGCCCTCGAAGGCTCCTCGTTTTGGGCCGGCGGAGGGTCTCATGTTCTCGGAGGATGTTCTTCTGTCCCAGGTCCGACCGAACATGCACAGTCAACCCGCACAGTAAGCAGGAGCGACTTTCCAGGGTTCCCTTTGCATCCATCCCCTTCTGCCCATCCTTGGCCGCCTTCGCGGGCCGCGGCCCGCTCGCAAAGTGTCGGCATGGCCTTCCAAGGCCCCTGCATCCTCACCGCGCATCCTTCGTAGACGGGTTGATTGTGATGGCCTCGATGTCAGCCTGGATTGGTCGGAGGTGCTGTTCGAAGACCCCGTCGTGGTGCCGTCCTGCCTGCCCGTCCCTCCTTCCACGCCCGCCGGCCCCCGTCGACGCAGCGCCCATGCCCAAAGCCTCCACGTCATCATCCATGTCAGCGTTTTGGTTGTTCATGGTTTTGCCGATCGGCGGTGGGCCCTCGCACCCCCCCCTCCCCCTCCCCCTGGAGTGGATCCTAGGCTGTTTTTTGGCGCCTGCTTCGAGGAGCAGCTGGAGTCCCGCCCCCACAGCGGACGCCCTGTTGCCAACCGTCGCTTTCAGCAGAGGTGCGGAGCCAGACCCCCCCCCCTCCCCCCCCCACCCCCCTTGCCGCCCAGATGTCGAGACGCCGAATTAAAAACAAAAAACAAAACAAAAACGCGCACCCTCCATCGCGCGACGAGCGAACCGCACGCGCCCAGACCCGCAGCGGGGCCGGAGGGGACTTGGCGTCGCTCGGACGTGTGCATTTGTTCTCGGCGAGGACCATCGAGGAGCATTTTCGAGCATCTGGCGAAAAATGCACGCACGAAACCGACAAATAACACGGGGAATAGACGTCCGAGCGATGGCCAGGGGAGGGAGGGCCGGCTAGGGGTGTGGGGTGCGAAAAATGGGGAGGGAGGGCAGGCTGGGGAGGGCCGGCCAGGGGAGGGAGGGCCGACTAGGGGAGGGAGGGCTGGCGAGGAGCATGTTTGAGCATTTGGCGAGAAGTGCGCGCACGAAATCGAAACATGCACGGGGAAGGGACGTCCGAGCGATGGCGAGGGGAGGGCTGGCGAGGGGTGCGGGGGGTGCGGGTCGCCGGCCCCGGGGGGGGGGGGGGCTCCCGCCGGAGCGGGGGTGCCGCCCGCCGACCGCCTCCCATGGCCTTGATCTGGGCAGCCCCAAAAGGGGGCCCAGCTGCAGGGGGGTGGTGCCATAGATTTGGGGCAATTCTATGGCAAACGTATGGCGCCGGAGAGTGGTATTGCATCGTACTGCAACTAATCATGTTTCGCACGCGACAGTCCAGCAATACATCTGCGCCCCGGAGTGTATTGCACGCCCCCAATGTACTGCAACCCCACAAATCTGTTGCACCACCCCCTTGTCGCTGGACCCCCTTTTGGGTCA
>CAUYUJ010017774.1:177500-192500 GCA_963575745.1 Prorocentrum cordatum
CCTCCTCCCCATTCCCCCTCCTCCTTCCCAGCTTCCCCTCTTCCCTCCTCTCCGCCTTCCCACCTTCCTCCCTCCCCCCTCCCTCCTACTCCTCATCCTTCTCCATCGTCCTCCCTCCCTCCTCCCTCCTCCTTCTCCTCCTCCTCCTTCAGCCTCCTCGTCCCCCTCTCCCTCCTCAACATCTTTCATCCTCTTCCTCTCACGTGTCCTCCTCCTCCTCCTCCGGTTTTTTGCTCTGCTGAGAGTTGCGCAGTTTCGCTGTACAAGTAGGCGACAGCCTCTTCCTTCTCCTGCATCCATCCCTTATCTTTAGCACTGACAGGACCTACCTGCCGCACCACAAGGCGTGTCCGTATGCCGGGCCTGGCTTTGCGCTTCACACGCTCTTCCATGCTTCTTATTCCGAAGCTCACAATGATGCCCAAACTGCAACTCTCCCTTGAGCGCCACGCACGTTCGGTTTCAGAATGAAGCCCTCGTCTTAGCACAGCGCGCATTCGTCTGCAAAGCTCCCAACAGTTTCACGGATGGAGACCGGCACGCTTTCAAAACGGGGCTCTCGCTCGAGATTTCCTCAAGCATGTTACCACAAGTGTAAGTTTGCGCAGCAGCCGCCCGGATGGTGGGCGGTTCCTTTGCAGGATTGGGCTATTGCCTGAGACCTCGTGCGATTTTGCGACAAGACGGTCCAGCTTGTGCAGATACTACACGGATGCAGGGCGGTCCCTTACCACAGCGGGGCAGTCGTTGGGATTTGTTTGAAATTCGCCACCCTTGCTGCAGCTATGTCCTCATTCATTCCCTACCTAGGCTCTGCCTAGAGGGTTCTTATTCTCTTTCTTAAACGGGCCGGGCAGTGGGGCTCGCCCCAGGCGGTTCCCCCAGTATCCGCCCCGCGGTTCCCCCAGTGGCGCCCCCTGGGTTCACCCAGCTTAGCTTAGATAAGCTTTGCTTAGCTTAGCTTATCTCATCTTAGCTTAGCTCATCTTAGCTTAGCTTAGCTTAGCTTATTTCATCTTAGCATAGCTTAGCTTAGCTTAGCTTGGCTTAGCTTAGCCTAGCTAGCCTAGCTTAGCTTAACTTAGCTTAGCGTAGCTTATACTAGCATAGCTGAGCTTACCTTCGCTTAGCTTAGCGCAGTGCAGCATAGCGCAGCGCAGCGCAGCATTAGCACAGCATCGCATAACACAGTATAGCCAAGCATAGCATAGCATAGCATAACGCAATATAGCATATCATATCATAGCATAGCGCAGCATGGTATAGCATATCATAGCATTGCTCAGCATAACACAGCGCAGCATAGCATAGCATAGCACAGCACATCATAGCATATCATAGCCTAGCGCATCATAGCATAGCAGATCATAGCATACCATAGTGCAGCATAACATATCATAGCATAGCCTGGCATAGCATAGCACAGCACAGCACAGCATAGCATAGTGTGTCCGTGCGCAGGCAACGCAAACACGAAATCAATCAACAGCAACAACAACAGCAAAGCAACAGCAACAACAAAAACAGAATCAAAGGCAAAGGCAAAAGCAAAGGCAAGAGCAAACGCAAAGGCAATGCAAAGCAACAGCAACACCACTTCGAAAGTGTATATGTAGATGTAGATGTAGATGTAGATGTAAGTGTGGATGTCGGTGTGTAATTATATGAAGATGTAGATGTAGGTGTAGATGTAGATGTCGATGTGAGTCTCGCTGTTGATGTTGATGTAGATGTAGATGCAGATGTAGATGTAAATGTGGCTGTCGGTGTAGATGTAGATGTTGCTTTCCTAAATGCTCCAACTCCTAGGTAGGGTCGCACTGGGATAATTTTGCTAGGCAGATGGATGGGGGTCCCCTTAAAACGGAGCTCCCGCATGGATTGCACGCCCATGGGGCGTTCGTCTTTCAAGAAGGCGACTCGCGCAGTGAACGAAATTGCTTGTAGGGACGAATGAGGGTGGACGTGGAACGGGAGGGCGTATTGCAGCATCGTTGATACATCTTGGGTTCATCCAGGTCATCATCATCCCTCAACGCGCCTCCTTCCTGCCTCCTTCCTGCCTCCCTCCTCCATTCGTTTTCCTTAAAGATAACGCCTCCCTGTCGCACCCCGAGGCCGGTCGAAAGGGCGGGCAGGGCGTTTCGCTTGAGGCTTCCTCACCACTCATGACCCTGATGCTTTCACTTGGACAACAGCTTCACAGATGAAGACCGAGTGGTTCAAAATGCGGCTCTCGCCTTAGCGCCACGCACATTCGTTTGAAGAAACTGTCACAGCAACACGGATTCAAGACGGGTGGCTTTCAACATGTGGTTCTCGCTCTAGCGCCGCGCGCACTCGTTTCACAGCATGTGCAAGTGTTTCACGGATTGAAGGCGGTTCGTTTTCAACATGTGGTTCTCGCCTTCGCGCCGCGTGCAGTCGTTAAAACATGCACGACAGTCACGGCTTGATGGCTGCTCGTGTTCAAAATGCGGTTCTCGCCTTAGCGCGTCCAGGGCGGCTCGTTCTCAAAGTGCGGCTCTCGCCTCGACGGCGCGCGCATTCGTTATAGAAAATTGCAAAATTTTCACGGGTTTTTGAGGACGGCTCTTTCTGTTGTCAACATGTGGTGATCGCTATAGCCCCCACGCACATTATTTTCAAGATGTTGCAAAGGGTTTCGCGGACTCTCATAATTAACTTTCTTGAAATTGTGTTTTCGAAGGGTTCAGGCTTGTCAGGGTGCAACAGTCATGTTGTTTCGCGGCGTTGAAGTCCCAGGAGTGGCGTTCCGGCACGATGCACGATCGCCAAGACGCGACTGTCAGGTTGATTCGAGGCGTTGAAATCATTAGAAAATATGCTGGTACGCTTCAGGATTTTCACACAGTTGTCTCCCAAAGCGGCACGCCCCTCAGTGGAAGTGAATCTTTGTATGGGGCCTATGAAGGGGGAGCTTGGAGGGAGGGTGTATCCCAACATCGTTGATGAGTCTTGGGTTTACACTGGTCCTTCTCGTCCTCCTCTTCGTTCTTCCCTCCTCGTCCCTCCCTCCCTCCTCCTCCGTCCTCCTCCCCCCTGCCTCCTTCCTCCTGCCTCGTCCCCCCTCCCTCGTCCTCCTCCCTCTCTCCTCGTCCTCGGACCCCGCTCGCTTCTCCGAGGCTGCTGCCTCTTGGCTTTCAAGCTAGTGCACAGTGTTCATTTTTTGATCATTCGAAAGTTCTTTGATTTTTGTTGGGGGCCAAGATCCTTTCAATTCTAAATGTTCTATCCTGGGCCTCTTCCTGGCCACTAGGGGGCCAGGAACAATTAGAAACGAGCGCAGTGAGAGATGAGCAGCATTAGAAATGAACGACGTGTGTTCGGTCTGGATGCTGTTCTTCAGCTGTTGCACGCTCTCCCCGTCCTCCCTCCTCCCTTCTGCTCCCCCTTGGCGGCGCGCACATAGAAGGCCCGGGCGACGGGAACGTCCTCCTCGGAAGGCACAGGGGCGTCTCGGGAGGGCTCGCAGGCTGCTTAGCAGGCTTCGTGGAACAAAAACAATCAATAAGACCAGGCCAGAAGGCTGCGTCGAACAGATTTTATAAAATAAGACTAACTCAGAAGGCTTCGCAGAAGAAAGGAGGGCTTCTGCGACGCCCCCGTGGTTCCTTCGTCGAAGGCCGCCCCCCTTGCATTGCCCACTCGTGCGCGCCGCCAGTCCTTTTTCAGAGGCTTTCGAGGGGTCTCCAGAGGTCCCCGAATGCCTCCAGAGGCGCCCTGATACTCAAAAGGTTTCAAAAGCGTCCAAAACCTTGAGCCCTGCATCCTCCACCTCCTCCCCGTCCTCCTCCTCCACCCTCTCCTTGTCTTCCTCCTGTCTTGCTCCTCCTCCTGCTCCTCCTCTTTCTCCTCCTCCTGCTCTGAACCGCCGTCGGCAGTTCTAGTTCCAGTGGCTGCGCCCCAATGCGGCACTGACTGAGCTCCAGGCCGCCACAGAACAAGGGATCGCTGAGCCTACGAGCGCAGTCCTCACCATAATCCTTCCAGTCCTCATGATCACCACCATCGCCAGTTTCGTCATCATCACCGTCGTCGTCATCCATCGTCATCGTCAGCCTCATCACCATCGTCACCGTCATCATCATCATCATCAGCAGCAGCAGCAGCATCATCATCATGATCAGCATCATCATCATCATCATCATCATCATCATCATCATCATCATCATCATCATCATCATCATCATCATCATCATCATCGTCATTATCAGCGTTGTCCTCCTCCTTTTTCTCCTTATTTTTCTTCTCCAAGCCCCTAACCCATGTTCCTCCTCCTTCTCCGCCTCATCCCCGTCATCCTCTCTTCCGGGGCTGCTTTTCGTCCCGAGCTGACATTCGGTTTGATTGCCTTGGGACTCCAGAATTGGCCCCAGAGGCAGACAGATATTGGAAGCAAACAGCTTTTTTTGTTGTCAACGTGTTGGAGGCCCGGATCGTGGGCTCAGACATTGGCCCCTGGCCCTTCCTGGGGTGTAAAAAACCATGTCCTCGTCGGGAACCAGGGTTCCCAGATTAGCCAACTCGCGGGCTCCCGGCATCAAGTTTTGCAGCTTCACACTTCTCAGCTTCCCGGCTCCCGTGCTTCCCTGATCCCCTTCTTCTCAGCTTCCTGGCTTCTGGCACCCCGGCTTCTCAGCTCCCCAGCCTCCATGATTCTCCGTTTCGTGTGTTCAGACGTCCGTGAGACCTTCGCGTGTTCCTGTTCGGCCCATAGTGAGAGACCAGAGCTTGTCGCAAACCCCGAAGATCGATCCCCCGGCCCTGTCCCTGGGTGCTTCCCGGCAAACGTTTCGAGGCGGCTCCAGCCGTGGCGACGACGAGGAGGCCCAGAACAAGCGCCCAAGCGCCCAAGCATTGAATGGAATGCCCCGATCCTCGAGGCTGCGGCGAACCGCCGCGGTGGCTGATCCGTGCGCCCCCAGTCGGGGGGTTGCCGCGCGTGTCCCTGGCCCAGGGTGTCCCCAGAGCTTCGACGCAGGAAGGACCGCGTTGCTGCAGGGGGAGGGGTTCAAACCAGCCCCGCCCCCCCCCCAAGAAGAAACATCCGGGACGTCTGGACACCGGGGACCCCCCTCCCTCCCCCTCTAAAAATTGGGGGGTCCAAACCCCAGCCCCCTGGCGCTGCTCGTGGTCGTCGTCGTTCGCCGGCGCTGGGAGGGTGGTTCGTTCAAACCCACCCTCCTGGCGCCGGCAAACGACGAGGACGACGATGACCAAGACGATGACCACCCTCCGCTTCACTGACTCCGGCAAAAGACGACGACTACGATGACTCCCCCTCCTGGCGCCGGCAAACGACGACGACGACGACAACGACGACGACGACGAAGACGACGACGACGACGACGACGACGACGACGACGACGACGACGACGACGAGGACCCCCGCCCCCTCCCCAGCGCACGCAAAAGCGGACGATTACGATGAGCCGTTCCCCTCCCTCTTCTGGCGCGGGCAGACGAAGACGACCGCACCTGCCCCCGGCGCCCGCAAAAGACGACGACCACAACGACGACGACGACGACGACGACGAGCGCCATGGGAGGGTGGAGGAGAGGGGGGATTCTGTGTGAATGGGAACGGGAGGTCCGTTTCGCCTGGTGATGGGTGCGGCTTTCGAGGTGTCGAGGGCCGTTTCGCGCCGACGCCTCCGTGAAACGCGCGCCCTCCCAGGGTCCCAGGCAGGCACCCGCTCAACGGGGCCCATGCCGATTCGATCGATCCGGTTCGACCCCGATCTCGCCCGGCCCGCTCCGAGTCGGGTGCGACGTTCTGGCGACACGATGCTGAGAACGTCGGCTTCGTAGGATAAGCTTCCTCAGGGAACAACCCCGTGGGCAGTTTCGCGGACCCGCTCGTCAGTCATGATGTTGTGATGCCAGTGCTCTCCTTCGGATCTGGTCCCCATGAGCAAGAAAGAAAGGCCCTGTATCTGCACCTCTCAGGTGCGTCTGCTGGCCCGGCCGATTCGATTCGATTTTGGTCCCGTGGCGGTGCAGTTCGACCCGATGCACCGTCGGATCCGGTTCGGCCCAGCGATGCTCAGAAGCCGGGCGGGGGCTGGCAAACCCGCGGCTGCCAAAAAGCGGAGCTCCGGTGAAATTGCTTTTTCCCCTCCAGGAAGCAGCCCGTTGATTGTTTGGCCCGCCGAGCTTTCTTCCAGGATATAGTTGTTTGTTTTTCTGGGAAGGCCGTTTTAGCACCCACGGCTTTGCCACCCAGATGCTCCACGATCGAAACATTCCGAATGCGCACATCGATATCGGGAGCGACCCGAAATCGATACCGCGCTCTCGATGTTCGTTGCTTCGAAGCTCGAGCGCGGCACCGACGATCTCGAGAGCGAGATGTCGCGCGCGATCGAACTTAAATCGCGAATCTCGGGGGCTGGGCGGAGGGGCGGAGGGCTGCAGCCCTCCGCCCACAGCTGCCGAGCTTCGCTGCCGGCTGCTCCCATGGGCCCGGGGCCTCTGGAGGCCCTGCCGGGGCTCTCCTTCAAGGAGGGGCGCGAGCCTCTCCGGGGGCGCCCCGGGCCCAGCAAGCTCCGCCCGCGGCCCGCCGCCGCCGACGCCCTGAGGAGGGGGAGAAAGGCACACTGACACGAGGAAGCGTCGACGCCCAGGGAAACATGGGAGAAGATCTGGGAAGTGGGGGGGGGAGAGACGAAACATAGGGGAACAACGAGTGACATCAACATAAAAACTCGGAGGGCCGCGCGGATTTCTCAGATCGGCGCTGGACCCCCCTCCCTGGCGCGCGGAGCGCGCCAGGGGCGGCGCCGGAGGCGCCGCCAGGGGGGTCCAGCGCCGATCCGAGAAATCCGCGCGGACCTCCGAGTTTTATGTTTATGCCACTTTTTGTTCCCCTTTTTTTTTTACTTTTTTTTCCCCCCCAACAAAAAAAGGAAGCATGCCCATCGCCCGCCGAATGATATTCCCTTGCCTATCGTCGATAGGCTCACGCCACATCCGCCGGCCCTGCTAGAAACTGCCGCGCCTCCTGGACTGCATTCCACGAGGCCTCGGGCAGAATTCCGAAGCAGGGGCGAGGAGAAGTAGCAAGAATGCATCAAGTTCAGGGTAGTGTGTGGCACGCTCTGGGATGTCCATTGGGATCTCGTGGCGAGGATTCTCGCGGGCCTCTTCGAGGCGGTTTTGAAGGGTCTTGAGGGCCGTTTTGGGGCTTCTGTTGGGCCTCTTGGGGGCTCCTTGGGGCCACTTGGATGCCTCATGGGGGCCTCTTTGGGCCGCTTGGGGCCGCTTGGGGGCCTCCAGAGAGCTTCGTTGGGCGGAGCGCTAGAATTCGCGGTTCGTGGTTCCTCTCTTGGGCCCTTCTTTGGGCCGTCTTGGAGTTCCCTTGGGCCGTCTAGGGCGCCGCTTGGGCCACGTTGGAGTTTTTTGGGGTTGTCTTTGGGACCTCCTGGGAGCCTCGTGGGCCGTCTTGGGGTGGTCCTGGGGACCTCGTGGGGGCCTCGTGGACGGTTCTCAACGCCATGGAGGCTAAGAGGTTGGATATGCAATGCACGTTTTCCCATGGGAATTTCAAGATTTGGGTTTCTTGGGGGCTTCTTGGGAGGCCTCTTGGATGCTTCGTGGGGTGTCTTGGCGGCCTCTTGGGCCGTTTTGAGCTCATCTGGGGCGTCTTGGAACGATCTTTCGTCGACTTTGGGTTCTCGTGGACCGTCTTGGCGGCTTCTTGGGAGGCGTCAATTGCCTTCCTGGCTCATTTTGGACCCCCCCCCTGGCGCGCATTGTCCGGGGTCGTGCCGGGGGGCCGGGGCCCGGGGGGGGGGGGTGGGGGGGGGGGGGGGGTGGGGGGGTGGGGGGGGGGGGGGGGGGCAAATTGCGGTTGGGGTCCCGGGGGGCGGGCGGACTAATGCGCGGGGGGGGGGGGGCCAATCTCCACGCCTGGAGACCAGGGCCTGGGATTTGTGCTTCTTGATTTTCGTGTGTCCGGGCCCCCTTTAATCCTCGTCCTCCTCGACGTCGTGCGGTCGGTCGGACTCCGAGGCGCGCGGCTGCAGCAGCAGCTCCAAAGAGGGGGGGGGAGGGAAACCGCCGGGCGGGGCCAGGACGAGCATAGAAGTCCGTGCGAGGGCGTTCCGGATCGCTCTGAGAAGACCGCGGCACCCGAGGCATCCTCCAGAGCCGCCGGATCTCAGAGATCCCCGATGAATCCTCATTCGTCTTGGCTTCGTCTTACATCGGGGATCACACAAAGTACCAAGCGGCATTTTTCTCTCCCCCCTCTTCCTCGCGAGAGCTTAGGCTCTTGCCTGTTTCAGCTCTCTGAGCGCCCTGTTATCTGATAGCGTTTCGCTGGTGGGTTCTCACCGTGGGGAAACAGGACCACAGAAGAGCCCCACAGGGGGGACGGGGAACCGCCTGGTCTGGAAGCTCAGCCGCTTCGCCGAGGAATCGTGCTCTCGTCTCACTGCCGGCTGCATTTTTGGCCTGGACGGTCACGACGTTTTCTTACAAATTCACTGCACCAGAGGAAAGCCCCAATCAGTGGATGATTTGAAATGGGATCGATAAAGAGATCGACTAGGAGATCGACAAGGGACCAGGGAACCCAGAACCCACCGAAATCGGACCAGAACCAATGAGCAGGAACCCAGGAACCCAGAACCGGGAACCTGGGAACCCAGCCGGCCACCAAGATCGGCGGCACACTTTCGCCAAATCTTTCAACTTCCGCTAGGATGATGATGTTCCAACCTACTTTAGCCTTGATCACCAGAAAGAATTTCGAGCATCAGAAAAGTACCCCAAAACTCAAGGGTTTTCACGTGTCGGACCCTGGGAGACACTTGTCCGACACTGTTTCGACACCCTGTCGACACTTTTCCGGGTGCTCGAAAGTATTTCTCGGATGTGATCTTCGAGTACGATGGGAGCAACAGAACGTTAGGATTCCTTCAGTGCAAGCGCTGATGGGGCAACAAACAATGCGCTACATGGTGCACAGTCGGACGTGCCCTCGCCCCTGGCCCCTACAGAGTTAGCTGGGGAGCCTCCTGCTCCTCCTCCGAACGTCCGGCAATTCTCTGCTGTCTTGAGCGTTCTTCTCTGTGCAGGGCGTTCAATGAGTGGACAAGATGGAGTTTCCTCCTCCTCGCTCATCTCCTCGCTCCTCCTCCTCCTCCTCCTCCTCCTCCTCCTCCTCCTCCTCCTCCTCCTCCTCCTCCTCCTCCTCCTCCTTCTCCTCCTACTTCTCCTCCTCCTGCTCCTCCTCCTCCTCCTCCTCCTCGCTCCTGCTCACTACTTCGTTGTTGATTGCCAGACGCCACAGCAAGAGAGGCCGCAATTCAGGGCCATGGATTAGTGCACACTCCTTTGCCATTCCATGGCCATTTGAGGTCTCATTGTTTGCGCTGAGACCTTGCCGGGTGATGGAGGCCGGGCTGGTGGGGCTGCTCCACGACGTGGGGCAGGCGCTGACCACCGCCTTCGTCGTCCGGGCCTCGGTGGCCGATTGCCCGGACTGCCGGTGCAGTCCGGCCTTGCACTGCCCGCCGCTGCAGTGCACGTGCCCCAGCGGCGAGGGCACCCTGGCAGCCGTGGCCATCCCGGGGTGCCGCGGGGCTCAGCTGGCCTGGGTGGCGAGCCTCTCGCTCCTGCTGGGCGGTCTGCTCGGGGCCGCGACCGTCGCGTGGGCCGGGCGGCCTCGCGCACGGGCGCCAGCGGGGCCCATCGCGGCGTCAGTGGAGGTGGACCGCTCGCCGGGAGGTGGCGACCTCGCGCAACTCGCGCTGGAGCAGGCGAAGGTCTTCCGCAGGTCGCCGATTGCCGCCGCCTACTGAGGATGGCTGCTGAGCCGCTGGCTGGAGGATCCCGTCTGCCCATGTCTTGTGACAGAGGCCCCGCTGTGTACCATGAGCGACTGGACGCATTCCGTTCGGGGTACGAGATGACCTCGGACTGCGACGACTACAGCGAGACCACGAATCCCGACGCGGAGGTGATGGAGATCCAATTCATGCACGGGCAGGACGGCAGAGCGGGGGTCATCCAGGCGAACCGCGTCTACGGGTTTTGCCGCCTGCTCGCGACGGCCGTGTTCGGGAGCGCCCTCGCGCCGGTGACCGCGGCCGCGCCGGCGCCGGCAGCCGCGAGCCCAGCCGCCGTGGCGCTAGCCCCCGGGGCGGCCGCGGCGCCAGTGGGTCGGGCGCTGGCGGCACCAGTCACCGTGGCGGGCGCGCTGCAGCCGAGCGGGGAGCCCGCTCCAGGCTGGCCCTGGGTGGCCGCTGAGAACGTCGACGGCTTCGTGTCCTTCGGCGCGGAGGTGGCCGTCGAGGTGCCGGGCGGAGCGTTTCTCGTGGGACGCGCGGGGCGCCGCGGGCTTCCCACGCTCGCCGGTGGCGGCGTAACCCGTGGGGTGCTGCTGCTGCAGGACAGCGAGGTCGTGTGGTTCATGCAGGAGTGCCGCGGGAGGGACGCGTGCAGGGCCGAGGCCCCGCCTTGCGCTGGGCAGCCTGAGGACATCTCGCGGGAGTGTCGCGAGGTGGTGCAGCTGTGTCGCGGGGAGGCCGTCACGCGGTTTGCCGTGGCCCTGCTTTGGATGGCGCAGTGCTGCGCCAAGTTCCATGTGAAGAAGTGGGGCCTGGGCCTCCATCATGAGATGTGGAAGTCAAAGCGCAGGCTGAACCCGACCGACTTCAGGGTATACATGCACGAGACCCTGTCCAAGATGATCGAGACCATGGGCTCTGCCGATCACCTGGGCGTCTACAACTGGACGAGGGCGGAGCTCGGCTACAGGAGGCTCGGCCTTATCGAGCACTACTGGGACGACAAGAGTGCGGAGCAGCAGCAGCAGCACAACGTGAAGATGCCCCTGGAGGAGGCTTTTGGATTCAGAGGGGTTTCGAGGTTTCCCTCGCTGGTGTGCCCTGAGCTGCTCGACTTAGTGTCGGATGAGGTGGAGCTGTTCCACGGCACCAAGATGAACGCGAGAAGCCCCAGGGAGGAGCGGAAGGCCAGCGAGAGAGGCCGGGCCGCTCCTCCCGCTCAGTCACGATGCAGGGTGCGCCCCCGGGACTGCCTCGACCCGGGGGTGATGCAGAAGAGGTGGGGGGCGGAAGCGACGACCACATGCAGCGGTCGCTCCTGCCCCTGCCAGTCCCTGACTGGTGTCGCGCGCCGGCCGCTCCCGGCGGCAGCGGCGGTCGCGCAGCGCGGCGTCGCCGCGCCAACAGGACGCTGCAGGGGGAGCTCGTGACTGAGCTCGTTGTGGCGCTCAACCAGCTGGATGCCGGCTCCGATGACCCGCCTCGCTGTGCGGGCCAAGAGCCCAACAGGATGCAGCAGCTTTGCTTGGAGCATCTCGCCGACAGCTGCGCGGCGATGGGCCCCATTCCTCCAGACTTGTCGACCGAGGTGGCCCTTCAGGAGCTCCAGGTCGGCGCTGGCTACTCCGACGGCGAGCCCGTCTCGGTGGCCCCCTTCGCGCACGACCTCGTGTCTCTTCCAGCTGTGGGCGGCACGCCTGTGCCCCTGAGCCAGCTGTTGGGAGCCGACGGTCCAGACATCGTGCGAGGGTTCATTACTTCGAAGGTATTGCCAATTCAAAGCGCCGAGATTTTTAAGAAGGAGGCTGGCTTCGCACGCCCTTACCTGGATCCAGTGCTGCGACAGCCCGCGGCCTACCTGGCCTTCGTCGAGAGGATGAGGGACGGTGGCACGCTGGAGTTCAGGGTCGATGAGGGCGATTTTGAGGAAGTCGGACTATTCACCGTTTGGAAGAAGGATGGTCGCCAACGCCCGGTGATCGATTGCCGGGGCAGCAACTTCAGGTTCGCGGAGCCCGACAAGACCAGCCTGGCCTCGGGGGGCAGCTTCAGCTCCATCGAGCTCGCGCCGGGCGAGGTGCTGTGGACGGCAGGGGTCGACATCGCGGACGCCTTCTACAACATGGGCCTGCCGCCGGAGCTCCGGCACCTCTTTGCGCTCCCTCGGCTTCGGGCAGCACAGCTCGGGGTACGTGAGCTGGGCGGGCGCCCAGTGCCAGGCCGTGCTTGGGTACGCCCGTGCTTGGCTGTCCTGCCCATGGGCTGGACGCACGCGCTGGACTTTTGTCAGAAAGTGCACAGAAATATCCTAGTCCAGAAGGGAGGTTTCGATGGTGTTCCTGAATTGGTCGATGGCATGCCAGCACCTCACATCCAGGACGGGGCCTACACTGCATATGTTGACAATTTCATTTCTTTTGGTGTGGATCCAGATAGGCCCGCGGCCCTCCTGAAGTCGGCCCAAGAGGCCTTGAGCAGCGCGGGACTCCCTCTTCACGAGCCTGATCTTCCCGCCTCTGTGTCGGAGCAGCTGGGTTGGGTCTTCGATGGAGAACGGGGAGCTGTGAGGCCCAAGAGCCGTCGTGCATGGAGGCTTCGTCTGGGGATCCAGGGTTTGCTGGCTCGCGGGCACGCCTCGGGACGACAAGTAGGGAAGATTGCTGGGCACTTCGCTTTCATTGCTATGTCGAGGCGCCCGCTCCTGGCCGTATTTAGTGCCGTGTATGCTTTCTCGAGGAAGTATTTCGATCGTGTGATGAAGCTGCCGCCGTCAGTCCGCCGTGAGCTTCGTTGGGCCGCCTCCCTGATCCCCCTCGCCTGGGCTGATCTCCGGGCTACCTGGTCTCCCAGGATCTACGCGAGCGACGCTAGCGAGGAGGGGAGGGGCGTGTGCCAGAAGGAGGCCGACCTGGGGGCCATTCGTGGTGCTGGGAGATACGGGGAGAGGTGGCGATTCCGACGAGGAACTACTTCTAGGCCTCGAGACTGCCTCTTCGAGCAGAGAGACCCGCCGTCCGCCGACACCGCGAAGGTCGAGCCGATCGCCGATTCCGTCGAGTCGCCGGAGGTGGAGCACGTCGTGTCGCCGGAGGAGGCGGTGGAGGATCCTGAGGATAACTTGTGGAACGTCCCAGAGGTGGAGGATACACTGTACGGGGGAAGGTGGCAGGTCGTTTCGAGCGGGGGATGGGCTCGGTCCGAGAAGATCATCGTCCTTGAGGGTCGGGCACTCGTTCACTCTCTGAGGCACGCACTTCGCGACTCGAAGTCCTTCGGTAAACGTATCCTCTTCCTTTGCGATAACATGGGGCTCGTGTGTGCTATGGAGAAGGGCCGCTCCTCAGCCGGGGGAGTCCTCCGCGTGGCCCGGCAATGGGGTGCCTGGTGCCTGGCGGGTGCGGTGCAGGCCTCGGTGCGCTGGATTCCGTCTGAGCGGAACGTCGCCGATGCTCCGTCGCGCCGCCACATCCCACTCGGGGTTTGGATCGACAACGGCGCGGCGGACTCAGCCGAGGGCATCGAGCAGTGGGCCATCCGAGACGCCGGGCGCAGCAGCCAGCAGGCGGATTGCCGCAGCGCCGGCCTCGAGCTGGCCGAGCTGGCCGTCCGCGAGCCTGCCATCGGCGGTCTTCGGGGTGCCCGCCGGCCCGCACGCCCAGCGGCGAGACGGGCCGCTGGCGGGGCGGCTCCAGCCGCGGAAAGGGCGGCGCCTGAGGGCAGACGCGGCCCGGCCGCGCCAGGTGCTGCGGGCGCTGCCCTTGCCCGCGGCCCGCAGTCGCAAGATGGCGCGAGCTGTGAGGCGCGTGCAGGCAGCGGCTGCGGGTGCTCGTCGGGCGGCGCTCGGAGGCCCTGGGTCGCTGCTGCAGCGGGCGTCGGTGGCGCGGATGACCGTGGTCCAGTACAACGGGCTGTGGCAGGACATCCTCCGCGCGTGGCTGCGGCGGCGTGCTGTGTGCTCGCTGCAGTCGACGCCCGGCGTCGGCGAGACGGATTTCGTGGTCGCGAGCTGGATGGACCAGGAGGTCTCGTTCGGGGAGCTGGCGCGGAGCGGCACAAAGGAGCTCGCGGTGGTGAGCTACTACCAGAAGCAGTTCCCAAGGTCGGGAGGGCTCTCCCTTCCGCGCCCAGTGCAGGCCGTGATGGGCTGGAGGCGGCTCGCCCCGGGGCGGGCGCAGCTGCCGCTGCCCTGGGAGGCCGTCGCGCTGCGCGCGCTGGAGATGCTGCTGACCGGCTTCTGGGCGATGGCGGCCTGGGCAGTCGCCGCCGTCAACTGCTGCTTCCGCCCCAGCGAGCTGCAGCGGTTCGGCGCCGAGATGCTCGTTCCCCTCGTGCCAGGGACCCACGTGGCGGGCTGGGCGGTCGTGATGTACCCGAACGAGGAGGAGATCAGTGGCAGGACAGGGCAGTTCGACGAGAAGGACGAGCACGTGGGCAAACAGCTGCTGCGGCGCCCCCTGGGCGTCCGCACGAGGGCAGTCGAGGCAGCGGCGCGGCTGCCGATCTGCCTCGCGAGGCTTTCGCTCGCGCTTTGGCCTGCCGCGGTGCCCGCCTGGTCCAGCCGCAGGTCTTCCTGGAGTTGTTCAGTGGGCATGGCGGGCTCTCGCGTTCGCTTCGCGAGAGGGGCTTCGTCGTGCTCGAATGGGACATCGGCCGTGGGCCCGCGTGGGACCTGTCAGCACGAAAGGCTCAAAAGCTCGTGAGAGGCTGGATCCTGGCCGGACAGGTCTGGGGAGTCTTCATGGATACGCCTTGCCAGACGTGGACGAGGGCCAGGGACACGGGTCCGCTGCGAGAGCGGAATCCTGCAGGACCAGTGCTCCCGTCTCGGCTCCGATCCGATCAGCATCTGATGGGGCTTCCTGCGGTCACCCATCCTGTCGATGTGGAGGCCATTCGAATTGGTAATAATCTCGCCCGGTTCAGTTGCAGTATTTTTGAGTTGATGCACTGGCTCCAGCGCCCAGTGGCGCTGGAGAACCCTGCGCGGTCACGTCTTTGGCTGCTGCCTCGTCTCAAAAAAGCTGCTGCCTGGAGTACTAGCCAGCTCGTGTATACAGACATGTGCCAATGGGGAACGCCATGGAAAAAGCCAACTCGATTTTTAGGAGATCGCGTCTCTCTGCAGCCCGTGGCCCGTGAGTGCCACGGCAAGCTTTGCTCTCGCACCAGAAGAAAGCAC
>CAUYUJ010017774.1:195000-213200 GCA_963575745.1 Prorocentrum cordatum
CTACTACTACTACTACTACTACTACTACTACTACTACTACTACTACTACTACTACTACTACTACTACTGCTACTGCTACCACTACAACTACCACTACCACTACCACTACCACTACCACTACCACTACCACTACTACTACCACTACTACGACTACTACTACTACTACTACTACTACTACTACTACTACTACTACTATACTACACCAACTATTATTCATAATTTTTAGCCTTTCTGTGTTCACGACGACTTACCTGACGCGATGCGACGCCACTCTTCATGGCCATCAGCGCGAAACGCAAGCCCCAAAAGCGCGAAAACACGCACGCCGGATGGTAGCCACCAGCAGGCAGCCTCGTTGGCAGCCGCTGGCCAGGATCGGGGGCGCGCGACCTCATGGGCGGCTCGTTCATCCGCTTCTCGCCGCGTCCGCACCGCGTTTGCCGGGGTCGCCGCCGCTTGACGGCGCGACCCGTCGCAACTCGGCCAAGGCGACTGAAGGCGTTTATTATCGAGGACGATCGGCCCGATCGGTTCTAACAGTGGGATTGAATTAAATTGGGTGGCGGGGGGGGGGGGGCAGGCACCTGGGGCCGACGCGGCTGCCATCGAGCGCTGACGCCTCGGCCCCGCGCTGGCCGACCATCCGTCGTCGATGGCCAAGGTCGCCAGATCAAAGCCAGTGGCCACGGCAAGCTCCAGGAACGCGTTCCTGTCCATGAACGTGTTCCCCGCAGGGCAGCTCCAGAAACTTGTGCGTCGTGCGCGTCGTCGTCGCACAGCAGTGGAATTCTTGGTATCCACGTCGTCGTCGTGTCAACGCGCGCGCCTGTGGCCTTCTTGGTATCCAGCGAGATGAATCGCTGCGGCACTGCCGCCCACGTCGCTTGACTCCACGCTTCGGGGGCGCATCCTCCCGGCCGAGGTCGAGCGCGGCACAGTGTCACACCCAGTCCGGAGGCGATCGCCATCCGGTTTCATGAAGATATGCTGCAAGTGGTAGTTGTATTTGCAATGCAAACCACTGGCACTTGCATGTGCCCTCCTGGCAGCCCTGGCCCTGGCCGCCCTGGCCCTGGCACTTGTATTTGCCTTAGCGCCGCGATTGTTTCCTCCTTCTTCGACCCCGGTGGGTCAGCGTTGCGTCCAGCGTCAATCTTCTTCACGACGTGCATGTCCGCGTCAAGCAGCATGACATTGTCGTATTCCGTCATATTGATAACTGACAGTCGTAGTAGCGCAAGGCCAAGCTTGGAGCCAACCTGCTCGGCAAGGACGCTGATGGCGTCGAACTCCTGTCCAAATCCGCCGTGGGCCGAGCCAGGTGCCCGGGGAAAATGAAGTCGAACTTCGAATGAAGGTACCTCAGGGGTTCAATCAACCGCTTGTCTTCTTGGGCCCGCACGTCTTCGGTACGCTCGTCTTCTTGGCCCCGCATGTATCCTCGATGGGCGCGCTCGACGTCGCCGGGAATCTTCGAGGTTGGGCGCGGATCGGAGGGCCGGGAATCCTCGATGCCAGGCGCGGATCGGCAAGGCCGCGAGACTTATTTGAGTTGGGGAACGCCACGCGCCGGTATTTTAATAGGAATATAAAAGAAAAACTGAAAAGTTCGCGGCGCGCGAAGCAGCTTGTATACGCGGCGCCGAGAAGTTCGCGGAGATAGCATGCGCAGCGCGCGAATGGAAAGACAGACAGAAGCTGGCGGGCACAGCGGTTCTTTACAGCGTCAAGAAGAACGAGAGGTGGAGGAGGAATCGACGAGCACAAGGCCCCCAGTCCCCGCGCGCTGACACAACACAGCGTTGGCTTCAGTAGCGGTAACAGTCCAAACAGCAGCAGCAATAATAGGAGCAGCAATGGCAGCAACAGTTGTGGTAAGAGTAGCGTAGTAGTAGCAGTCGTAAACAGAAAAGAAGTAGCAGTAGCAGCATCAGCAGTGGGACTAGGACGCGCGTGGTTTTCTGTGTTTCGGTCGCGTTGTGGTTGTTGGCGCGTGGCTTTAGTCAGCGTTTGTTTCAACTGAACCTGGACCTTCGCGTTTTTTTTCGATTGCTGCTACAACAGCAACAACAACTACTACTATTATTACTATTATCACTACTGCCACTACGACTACCTTTCCTATTGCTAGTACTACTACTACTACTACTACTACTACTACTACTACTACTACTACTACTACTACTACTACTACTACTACTACTACTACTACTACTACTACTACTACTACTTACTATTACTACTACTACTACTACTACTACGACGACTACTACTACTACTACTACTACTACTACTACTACTACTACTGCAACTACTGGCTAACCTGTACCACTGCAGATATTAGAAAGAAATTCTGTCAATCAAAAATGTTAATCGTCTTTTTAACGGCATCATGTATGTCTACTACTATTACTGATATGTGTAATTCACAAGCAACAACAACAGCAGCACCACACAACTAATGTGGCCTCCACTTTTATCACCACTATCGCAATTTGTCCTATTATTTTTTTTTATTACTACTACTGCTACTATGACTATGATTTGCTTTACTATCCTTATTACAAGTGACAACAACACCTACGACTACTACTACTTTTATTACGGCTGTTGCTATTGCTTTTACTACAACTACAACTACAACTACAACAATAATAAACTACTACTACCACCACCACCACCACCACCACTACTACTACTACTACTACTACTACTACTACTACTACTACTACTACTACTACTACTACTGCTGCTGCTACTGCTACTGCTGCTGCTGCTGCTGCTACTCTACTCTACTACTCTTATTACTACTACTACTACTACTACTACTACTACTACTACTACTACTACTACTACTACCACTACTACTACTACTACTACTACTACTACTACTACTATTACTACTACTACTACTACTACTACTACTACTACTACTACTACTACTACTACTACTACTACTACTACTACTACTACTACTACTACTACTACTACTACTACTACTACTACTACTACTACTACTACTACTACTACTACTACTACTACTACTACTACTACTACTACTACTACTACTACTACTACTACTACTACTACTACTACTACTACTACTACTACTACTACTACTACTACTACTACTACTACTACTACTACTACTACTACTACTACTACTACTACTACTCTTCTTCTACTGTTGCTGCTGCTGCTGCTGGCTGCTTCTGCTGCCTATGCTGCCTGAGGCTTCTGCGGTTGCAGCTTCTTCTGTTGACTCCCCTGCTGCCTGGGCCCTTCTCATCATCGCCCCCCCTCCCCCTGCGAGCCTTAGCGCCGACGACGCGCGGCGGCGTCCGCGTCCTGGCGCGCGCAGTCCTAGCCACTGCCTGTGGAGTCACACTTAGCCCACCATCATTATTCCTCCTGCTGCTGCCCCCTGGGGAATTAATGATGAGAGGAACTAAGGGGGGATGGATGAATTTAAATTATCCCATAATGCCGGCGGCGGCTCCAGCCGCAGCTGCCGCCGCGAGGAAGAGGAGGCTGCCACTACGGGGGGGGGGGGGCTGCCAGCAGGCGGGGCACTGGCAGGGGGCGGCCTTGAAGGCGGGCGAGGGCCGCCTGCGGCCTTCAACTTGGAGGCAGGCTGGGCCTTAGCGGGAATTGGCTGGTCCTTGGGCTCAGCTGCAGCAGGCTGCTCCGGGGGCGCCTGGGTCTCCTATTAGGCAATTTCAAATGCATTTTTGCATTTCCAGAGCGCAAGAAAAATGGCACTTGAAATCGCTGCCGCTACTTACTTTGCACGGCCCAGGAACCACAACAAATCCGATGCATCCTCGAATGCCTGGCGTCGCCACCCGCGAGACAAATCAGCCCAATCGAGAATCTATCAGTTTCTTCGGCTTCTCACAATAAACAAAACAAAATAAGTTGCGCAGCAGTTTGCAGGAAGCAAAGATAACCTCCAGCATGTTCAAAACTGGCACTGGTTGACTTCAGTGGCAGCGTTGCAGTAATAACCCCCTTGTCCCTGTAATTATAGCAGCCTTGGGGCTAATCCTGCGTCGCTCCTCCTCTTCCCCCCCTGGGGGGCGGCGCCTCCTCCTCCCCCCCCCCCTCCTCCTCTTCCCCCTCCCCCTCCTCCTCGTCGTTCGAATCGCATGAGCTAACAGGCCAAACTTTTTCATTCAGTTGCGCAGCGAATAACAACCTTTGCCGCCCTGCCAGGTTGCTGCGTCATTAGCCCCGGGAAAATGTTGCAATCGATTACGAGCTTGCAGCGCCGCCTGCGCCATTGGCCCCGCTCAAAGCCCCATCCGCCGCTGCTGCCTCCTCCGCCGCTGCAGCAGGTCCAGGGGCCGCGCCGCCTGCTGCCTCTTCTTGCTCGTCAGCGGCAGGCGCAGCGCCATCAGAAGAAGGCGGCGGCGGCAGCTCAGCGCCGCTCGCGCAACCATTCGCCCCTTCATCTTCGTTTCACGAACCCGGCGCAGGGGGGGGCTGCTTCATCACGTCATCGAACCAAGCGTCCCGCTGTGACTTCTTGACCATTCCCAAGTCAGCCATGGTTAGGTCTGCAGCCTTGCCACTGCTTGCCCTGCCAGCGTCGCTGAACTTCATGGCCAGGATCACCGCGTTGTGGTCATAGGATTTCCTGTGCCATTTCTCCTTAGCCCTATCGGTCATTCCCTTCCACTTCTCAAGCGCCTTCCCTGCAGATAGGTTCTCCTCGTGGCGGCCATACTTGCAGTAATACTGGTGACCATCGCGCATCCAATCGAGGAAGGTGCCTGTTAGCTGGAATGGCGGAGCCGCGCGCTGTTCGCGCCATTGTGCGCGCGTCTCCTTCAAGCTCAAACCTGCCATCAATTTGTCGGCGAAGAAAATGTACATGTTTCTCACTGCTCCGTCAGCATCATTAGCCCCGCCAGGAGATTTAGCGCCCCTGCAGATCACGTCGGCGCTCTGCCACATCAGGCCGCTGATTATTGGCGACGCCTTGGCAGCAGCAGCTCGCCGCCTCATCGCAGCACCCTCGTCAGCAGATTCTCCTTTGTCAGAAGACTCCTCGGCCTCAGCAGCCTCCTCCTCGACCTCCTCTTTTCCAATGGCCGCGTCGCCCTCTGCAGTAGCAGCAGCAGGCTTCTGAAGCGCAGCTGCAGGCCTCTTGCGCACTCCTTCTTCCTCCTCGAAGTTTCCACTGGGCCGCTTGCGCACCGGCGGCGTCTCCTCCTGTGCAGATGCTGCAGCAGCTGCAGGCCTCCTCTTGCCAACCGGGGCTGCTGCTGCTGCCTGCTTCCTCAGATCTTTGCGTAGCAGCGGCCCGCGGCCCTGCCAGCCCAGCGGGGGCGCGGCGCCGCTCTTCTGCGCCGAGGCCGCCGCCAGCGCTAGCCCCATTTGCATTCCTCCTGCCAGCGGCGCGACTGGCAACGATGATGATGATGGCGGCGGCGCTGCCTCCAGCTGAGCAGCCCCCCTGCGAGGTTTTGGGAGTTTGGCGCGAAAGCCGCCTTCAGAGGAGGACGTCGAGTCTTCCTTCGGCATCGCAGCAAATTGAAATGAATGAGGCTATCTGCTAGTGACAGCTGGAGCCTCTGAGGCCGCAGAAGCAGCTGCACGTTGAAGCCTGACTCTGTCTATTTCCCACTTCTCTCTCTCTCTCTCTCTCTCTCTCTCTCTCTTTCTGTTTCTTTCTTTATTTCCTCAACTCTCTCTCTCTCCCTCTCTCTCTCTCTCTCTCTCTCTCTCTCCCTCATCGCTCTCGCTTTGATTGTATGAAAAACTGGCTCTGCTTGTTGTTTTTTTCATGCGTCTCAGATTAGCCCTGGTTAGTCCTGCTATATACTGCCAGCCTCGCGCGGAACACATCAGATCCGCAGGCCGCAGTGCCATGCTTGAGCCCCGGTTTATATTTATCCTGCAACCTAACTTGCAAAAGTAAAACTGCAAGTTGCCAGGCTTTCCCATTCTAAAAGTATGGGAGATAGAAAAGGCCCATGCGTCGCGCGCCCAAGGCCTGGAGGAATTGCCGAGATATGTTGTCTTCCTCGATGTTATGCTCGTCTGCGGCGCAGGCCTCCTCTGTCGTGGCGTCACGCGTGACGCCGCGACAGAGGAGGCCGCGAACCTCTTTCGAGCCTCCTGAGACGCCGCGGGGCCTATTCTATCGCGGCGTCACGCGTGGCGCTGCCACAAAGGAGGCTATTTTCTTAGCCTCCTGAGAAGCTGCAGGGCCTCCTCTGTCGCGGCGTCACGCGGGACGCCACGACAGAAGATGCTGCGAACCTTTCACCCAGCCTTTTACCCAAATGGGCATGTACACTGAGAAAAATAATTTATTCCTCGAAGACTGATCGCCGAATTAGCCCTATGCTCACTCACGCAATGCGCGTGAGCTTGTTCTTGTAGATCCGGGTGTCCTGCTTCAGGAAAAGGTGGACATCCCCAGGGCACATCATGTTCTGCTGCTGGTGGTGCCCCCAGCTCCCTCCTGGCCTCCTCCTCCTCTTCCTCTTCCCCCCCTTCCTCCTCCTCCTCCTGGCCTCCACCTCCGCCCCCCTGAGAAAATATGATCATCATTTAAAATTCCATCAGGTCATTCAATATCCACCATCACAGTCACACGCTCGGTCGTGGAGATCTTGCCGTAGGTGGCAGCCACAACCCAGCTCTTATCGGCTTTAGCACCTGGCAAAAACTTGCACGGCGACTCCTCCTTGACTGTGTACCTGGCGTTTAGCCCCACGCTGTTGTCGTCCGACCTGGTCACCGTATGGTTCACCAAGTTGTGCTCTGTCACAGCGTGCGTTTTCTCCAGGTACTCCAAGAACTCACAGAATTTCTGCGGAGCGTTTGTGAACGCGGCGCCCGGGAATGGCGGCTTGCCGAAGAAGCGGGACGCCGCGTTAGCCCCGACTGTGACAGGGACGAGGCTAGCCCCGTGCTTCTCCTCCGCTGACTTGAGCTCCTTGTCCACGAGCCACGTGCCCGCGCCCCGCGCATGCAGAGGGGTGCCTGTCTTGGCGATCATATCCGTCTCCGTGTAGAGGTAGAGGGCGTCCGACGTCTAAGCCACCATCAAGCCAGCCTGAAGAGCGTTGAGCCCCTGCTTTAAGTTAGCCCCAGTCTTCCTCGAGAGCTCCTCCAAGGTCTCAGGGTCCTCTGGGGCCAACTTCGGCAAAGTGACTGAGTCTTCGCCATCTGCGGGAGTGTCAGCGGCGCGCTTGTTAGTCTCCACCCAAAAGTTGCCTGTCGGGTTGTAGCGGGCGTTCCAGTGCTCCAACCACTTGTTAGCCTGCACCTTCACCTAAACAGAAACACATGAGGAATGCGCAGAAGCCCCAACGATCTGTTATTCTTCCACGGCGACACTGGACTATGGATATGGCGTGGGGCTCCTTACCGATGGGGCTCATCATAGGGCTGGAATTGTAATGGGACGTAGGCTTAATGACCAGGGGTGATACTAGTGGCCACAAGAGTGGGCTATGATACGCATGGCAAGGGGGTTGCGCCAGCGCGCGCCCGCCACCCAGGCATGGAAATTGAAATCCTACAGAAGCGCCATGCGAACCCAATGAGACATATTAGATATATTTGTTTGTGTGATAGGTTTTCGTGTAGCGGTCGCCTCTGGGTGGCCTGCGACGGGGGGCCATTCATTTTCACAGATCTGCAATTGCATTGTACTTACAATTGGCATGGATAACTTGAAGAGCGAGAGGTCCAAGGGACCAGGGGCGCTCGCCTGCGTGTCCAAAGGCGGAAGTGGATCATGCCCAGTCACCCGGAACCGCCCTTTCTTGATGAGATTTGTCACGAAATTCGTAAGGGTCTTGTCCAAGTAAATGGTGTTGTGGCGAATTGATGATGCAGAACCAAAGGATAGCAGCATGCTGCAGGAAAACTGAGGCACTGTGAAATGCCCCGGCGGCTCTGCCATCATCTGCAGAGGCGCGAGCGCCAAAGTGCCATCATAGGCGACCTCCTCGCGGAAATGCACCGCGTCCTTAGCCCGTAGCCCCAGCCCAAAAAGAAGAGCCACAACGAGCTGCGAATACATGCCCTGGCCGCTGTAACGCTGCTTGCCCATTTTCTCAGTTGAAGTGTCTGGGAAGCTATAGCCCTGAATTGGGGGGTTGGTGGGGCACACGTACGACGCCGTGGGAGTTGGCCTGCAGAGGCCCCCTGTCGTCTCATTGAGGTACAAGTGCGATTTGCTAAACCGACATGCGAAGTCCATGTTCTTCCTGTCCGCGCTGAAGCACAACGCGCCCTCGATCCGCATGGGGCCACCAGCCCAACCACCTGACGCGCGCTTCTCAAAGCAAAGCGTGACAGTGTTCACCTCGAGGTTCAAGTCTGGGTCATCTGTTAGGCCCTTCACCAATTTCTGAATCATGTAGCGGGGCGCATGGCGCTCTTGAGTAGCCCCATAGCCCCGCAAGAAACCAAGGACAACATGCACCGAGTTCTCTGCGTCGTGGTGCACCATGTTCTTAATGTGGCGTGGGAGGGTTGCAAGCAGATCCTCAGTGATAGCCCCGCAATAGGTTCCATTGAGCATGTAGACCTTCAGGGCAGCGCCAGTAGATCCGTAGTAGTCTTCTGCGCTGCGATGTGCTGCGCGAGCTTTGTTGTCTCCCTTCTCGATGTTAACGGCCTCCTGCACTGGAAACGCCTGGTCAAACATCTGCGAGATAGCCATGCGCATGTTCTCGTTGTTGGCGCGGTTCCACTGATATTGCGCTACCGCAGAGCTGCTCTCAGAGCCTTTGACTGCATTCGCCCAAGTCGAAAATGTACACTCCTCCCTGGCAATCTGGGCCATGAATTTCTTGTAGTTTAGAACTGCTTCCTCCTTTGCAAGGGGGTCGTCGGCGCCGTCAGCCTGGGATTCCTCAGGGGCGTCAGAATGCTCACGGCGAAGCTCCTTGGCGCGGGCGCCTGCCCCAGAGGCCAGGCCACTGAGGATGGGAATCTTCGCGAAGGCAGCGCAGTCACCAGGCGAGCATTTGCGAACGTGTTCTTCGATGAACTGGTCGATAGCCCCCCGGAGGAAACGCCGCTTCGTCTGCTCGTGCGCACTCGGGCCCAGGAAGGACTTGTGGCTGATGGTTGCGGGGCCTCCTCTCTGTCGCGGCGTCGCGCATGACGCCGGGACAGAGAAGAGGCCCCTCCTCCTCGTTCCCCCCCCCCTCTCCCCCTCTCCTTCCTCCTCCTCCCCCTGCTCCTCCTCCTCCTCCGCCCCCCCATCGAACGCCGAAGCGCAGAGAAATTTTAAATCCAAATTGTCCCAGGAGCTAGAACTGAATAACGCATCCAATTGAAGCACGCAACAACCACATTTGGATAACCGAGAAATTCAGGGACCCTCTTAAATTTCCGCCCCATGCAGGTTCCTCCCCCTCCTCATGTCTCCGTCCAGGGGGCGAGTCAAATAGTTTTATCAGTGGCCCATGACTTTAGCCCTGAATCATTGTATGCCCACCAGTGGCAGAGCGCCATGGACACCTTCGTCTGCTGTCCCGGTTCGCGCAGTTCCTTGCAAAATTGGCGGAGGTTCACCTGGCCCTTCTTGCGAGTGTTGCGAAGGATGGCGTATTTCGCTAGGAAATACTCACGGGAGCGGTGCGGCCACAAGGTAAACCCTGGCAAGCTGAGGGTTAGTGCCGACTTCCACTCCACATCGTCCACGCCCTGTGGCAGCTCGCTGACCATGCTGCTGCCAAACTCAACTGTAGTACTGCCACTGGGGCCAGTCAGCATGTCCAGCGTGATTGGGGACTCAGCCACCTTGAAAGTGTTCCAGCAAGACCGGACAAGTCCACGAGCCTCCGCACCACAGCGGCTCAGGGTGTGTGCCGCAGCGCGTTCTTGGGCCGAGATTTTTAGCCCCGTCGCCACCTGGCTGTCGTTGTAATGATTGATGACCCGATCCATCCACTCCGCGCCCGTTAGCACCAAATTCGCATCTTTCGCCTTCAACTCCGCTGTGATGGGGCCCAACATGTCGAGCAGCAAGTCTGGGTCCAACCGCTGCGTCAAGCCCCGGCCATGCTTCGCTGCGATGGCAGCGAATTGCCCTGACGAGCTGCGCTGATTGTCCCAAGATGCATGGATCACTGCGAACGTGTGTAGCACCGGCCGGATGACGTCCACCTCCGCCGCCGTAAGCCACCCCTCTGCTGCTGGCACAGCCACCATGAAACAGGCCAGGACGCGAGCCATCCCAAGCTTCGTGCGGACGGTGTTCTCCTTGAGATTAGCGCCAGGCGTCTGCTATGCATCAAAGAACACATGGACCTTCTCTGATGCGGTTTTCGCGCCATCAGGAAAAAGGAGCGTCATCCGCTCCATGACGTTTGTCATCCTTGTGGAAATCCCAAATCCGCCCCCTCGACCCCCCCCTCCCCACGGGTTTCTTCAATGGAAGTTCAGGGCAATGTTGGGGGAATCATTCCCCTCTTCCTTCCTTATCATGATCGCCCTTGCATTCCTCGTTAAATTACTCGCCCTGCCCAGTCTCAGTCCTGGACATCCCCTTCACTGTGAGTTTGGGGCCCATGTGGAACTGAGCGAGGTGGAACATCAGACCATCGGCTGGGCCATCAGGAACCTCCCCGTTTAGCCCCTGACGGGGCATGCCGACGACGTTGTATATCTTCCTGTTCAAGTCCTCCATGAGAGCCGTTGTGTTGTACGTCTTCATGAACCAGTCTGCAACGTGTATTTGCGACGACAGCGCAGCCGGGTCGATGCGGAGACTGTCTGTCCAGATCTCCTCCAGCTTGGTGACGACCTTCTTCATCTCCTTGGAAACTTGCACCATTGCGGCTGGCAGTGTGGCGCAAAACGGGTTTGATTGTTTGGTGCCTGCGCGCAGCTTGGGCGCAGCTTGGGCACAGAGTCAGCACAGAGAGCAATGCCACGCAAGGAAGCAAGGATCATGAGACAATAAGATCACTACCGCGACAACTAACGGCCTCCAGCCCCCCTCCTCACCCGAACCACAACACACAGAGCGAAACTGATTGGTCCCAAGGAGAACTGCAAGAACATTGATTTTTCAAGGTTGCACACTAGAGAGGGGGTCGGGCCGGGATTGCCAGTGGAGCAGCCCGCCACCGCTTGAGGCCACCGCGCCGCCTCGCGTAGAAGACGAAGAGGCGGCCGCCCTGCGAAGCTGCCAGTTCGGCGCGGCAGCAGCTGCTGCAACAGCAGCAGCGGGCGCAGCTGCAGCTGCTGCCTTCGCTGCGCCCAGCGCGCAGCTCCGATTCTGCCAATCCATGCTCAACTTCGTCTTCTTGGCCTGCCTGCTTAGCCCCTGCAACGGTAACATATGGTCTGGCACCCGCAAACTCTGCGGCTGCGCAGGAGGACGAGGAACAGCCGGCGCCAATAATGCATCCTGCCAGGCAGACACGATTGCGCGGCCAAGCCGGGGTGTGTATGTCTGGGAACTCTTGAGTTCTTTTGTTCCGCTCCAACGGCCATCTGTTTCTTTCTTCATGAGCGGAACATGCGCCGGCTTCCTTCCTGTTTTAGCGCCGCAATTGCATTTCAATTCCAAGGGCGTCGCCCAGGAAGCTTGACCCATGGGTCCAGTGGCATATATACGGAAAGGCTTGAAAAATCGCAACCCTTTGCGTTTTGTAGAGAGGCGGCAATTATGAAACACGCCACAATGCGCTGCATTGTGCACGGAAAGGTCCGCCTGCCCTTGCGCGGCGCATGGATGGGCGCGCGAGTAAGGAGCGTAATGGTCCTGGGGTCTCCCTCCCCCTGGTCCCCCCCTTAATTTTCGGACGCTACACCCGCCGCCGTGCGGCAGCAGAAGCCCAGCTTCCTAGATAGTCCCATGCAGAAATCACGCACGGCTGCTTCCACATGACAGAATTCAACGGGTTCCCCCAAAATACATATACGTCGCGTTCAAATGCGATGAGAAAAAAAAACGCAGCAACCAGCGCCATGTGGTTCCCATCCCGCACTGGTGCGTAAGTGCGGTCGCCTTCAGGGGCCTTATTAGCGCGACGCGTCAGCACGGAATTTGCACATGTAGATGACGAGCACGCTGGTGCCATGATCAGGAGGCCGCCGACTTTTAGCCGCATGATCAGCCGTGCTGCCGCCCAGAAACCTGTGTCGGATGTCAGGTCCTGGTCAAGCCCATCCCCTTTATCTACGGTCTCGCACTTTAGCCCCTTTCCGCGAGCAGCGCTCGTTGCAGCCTTTCTGCCTGCCCATGCTTCCACCGCGTCCAAATCTCGCGCGCAGAATAAATTCAGGACGTCGCCAACTGTAGCCCCGAAAACGCGCAAGTCTGCTTGCCCCACGCAGCAGCGGCTGACAGCAAAAGACGCCAGGCCTGAGCAAAATGAAAACGGCAGCAGGCCGGCAGGCAGGCCCCAGGGGGGCTAAACTGAAAGTTTTCCTCAGGAGGGATCGCGCTTGGGGCCGAGAACCGGAGGCCCCCCCCGCAAAAGGGCAAGAACCGGAAGTTCTCCAGATAGCAAGAACCGGAAGTCGCCCCCAAAAAACAGCAAGAACCGGAAGTTGCTGCCGGAGCAACCACTGCAACCTCGGAGGTTGCAGCGGTTGCTCCGCTCCCGAAACGCACGTCGGCGCCCAGCAGCCGACGTGACGGCAAAGTTTTACCCCGAGTGTCGCAGGTGCTGTGGCAAACGTTAGGAAGAAGTTGCTCAACGTACGCTACAGTGACTTCCAGTTCTCCCCCCCCCCCGGGGGGGGGAAGAACTGCAACCTCGGATGTTGCAGTGCTTGCTGGGGTAGAGCTTTCGAGGACGGCCAAAGTTCCAAGGCCCCCCCCCCCGGGGGGGGGGGGGCACGGAACTTAGGCCATCCTCGTGAGGTCCGCCCCTTCAAGCACTGCAACCTCGGAGGTTGCAGTTCTTGCCCCCCCCCCCGGGGGGGAATAACCGGAAGCCACTGATGATCATTGATATCATGGTGGTGGCGGTGGTAGGTGGGGCACAAGGGGGGAAGAACCGGAAGTCACTGATGATCATTGATATCATGGTGATGGTGGTGGTAGGTGGAGCACGAACTGGATTATGTTGGAAGATGATGTAGGGAGATAATGGGAGATGATGTCGGGTGAGCGATGCAAAGAAATCGACATATGATATGGCGAGGAGATACATGATAGAGGACGTAGGAGGATGCAATGGGAAGATGATGGTGGCAAGTCCAGTTGCGAAAGACATAACGAAGGCAGGACGCGAGAATCGATGAATAATGGTGGCGTTGGATGTTCAACGACGTAAGACACAGGATATGGATGGTAACGGACGTTGCTTTGGAATGGGGAAAACAAGCCAAAATGCATCAGCCGCCGCCGCAACCAAAGAGAATGAAGTCGGAATTGCCATGCGATCTAAGATCGAGAAAGTCTGGGGGGGGGGGGGGGGGGGGGGGGGGGGGGGGGGGGGTTGGGCAGGCGCCGCCGCCTGCGTTCCGCGGTTTATGACGCATGACGAACAGCGCTGCTGACGCAGAAGCTGCGAAACATTTTCCATGCAAGGGGCAGGTGGCAGTGAAATTGCAGGACCTCAGGCGCAACGGACTTGGTTCAGCGAGGGGCTATGGAAAAGGAAAAATTCAAGTGTCCGAGGGCGGCGCTGCGAACGAGACATACATGTAGGGGGAGGGGGTGCGCCACATTTTGGCATAGAAAAGGAAGAGAATTCATTTTGATTGATGACAAGCCGCGCTGCTGACTGCGCCCCTTGTTGCAGCGTCGCGCCTGGTGGCCGCCAGAGGCCATGACATTTATCCAGTCATCCCCCTCTCTCCGTCACCTTTTTTCCATTGCGTCACAATCTCGTTAGCCCCCACTGCTGCTGCCGCGATAATGGCGGTCCTCTTTGAAACGGACCATGAGGCGCCATGCAGAGTGTGGCAGATGAGGGAAATGCTCATTACCAGTCTGTTGAATACCCTGCCCGACGCACCGAGACGACGCCAAGAAAACAGCACGCGGCGGCATGCAGCGGTGGCTGCCTTGCACCAGACTGGTGTAATAATCCGCTGTAGCAGGGAGATAATATTGCAATAAACGATTACCTGGTCTACGCAATTCCTCTGCCATGCCCTTCAAGTCTGAGCGTCTTTTCTCGCGTGGACACGCGCGCGTTTCCTTCAAGCTTGACGGCCCATCTCGGGGGAGGACGAGCCCAGCATTAGCCCCAGGGAACACCAGGAGCGGGGGCTGGTGCAACATAGTCTTGTGCATATATATTTTCGCAAGGCAAAATACATCGCTAGCTCCTGGTGCGTCAGGTGATCTACCCGAAGCCATTGTAAGCATGGCTTTTTCCTCAGGGAATAAATGCTCCCTTCTCTTATAAGACGGCGTCAGGCTCTCTTGTTTGTTGGACCTCTCGGCAAAAGCATTGTGCAACTCGCATCCACATGGCGCGATCCAAGTGTGGAAATTCCTCGCGGCGCCAAATTCTTCCACGCCGACGTCCATGCCACAAGCCCGGAAGTGTTCCGCCATGCCGTCGTGCGTGATACGCGCCAGACAGGCAGGCGCATCCCAATGCCCAGCGCTGCGAAGCTTCTCGCAAATAATGCCAAATATCTAGTCCACATCTTCGTGGGTGCGCCCAACTGTTAGGAAATTCAAAGTGCATGTTAGAAATCGTTTAGTCTGAATGAGCAGCGCCAGAAATAATCCAGTCACGCTGTTTTTTTTTCTTGGCTTGTCGGGTTGTCAGATTGGATGACTAGATGTTCAGGCATGCTCAGGTTCTCGCGGGCGGCGCGCAAATGCACCATGTCCAAAGTTCGCACAAGGACCTCCAGGAAGGCATCTTGCCCATGACTTCCTGTTTCGTCGGCTAAATCCGCCAGCCCTGCTCCATGCAGGGGACTGATGCCTCGATAGACGCTACTGTAGGGAACAGTTAAGCAGTTCCTAGTTATTGCAGGTCCAGCAGCAGTGCGATGGCGAAGCCAAATGCTAAAAATGAGCGCCCCATCCATGCGCGAGGGACGCAGCGGGAGTCATCGCAGGCCGTGCAAATCCTTTTTGGTTTTTCACCAAATTTCCACCGGGGTATCGGCAGCTTTGATTTATCCATGCTATCAAATATAATGACAAGAACAGTGCCCTTCTGTCGACTCTCACGTCTTAAAGCCCAATATATGCATCTATCAGCGCATTGGTTTGCTAAGTGCACCCTCAAGCGTTCCGCCACGATATATTTGTCTTGCAAGGAAATGTGGGTAGCCAACACCTTTCTGCATGTCCAACAGCATGTGCACTTAGAATGTTCGTCAGTTCCCCGGAAACGTATAAAGCCTTTCCACTTGCGATGCCAGGACCTCCAAGAAGTCACCCAGGAAGGTCGGCGAGCCAGCGGCTCCAGCCATAGGGCCACAGTCGCGAGAAACAACCAATATAGATCGTGTAGACGGCTGTGTTGGAGCATCCGCACAGGCGGGCGGGGGCCATTGCCTTGGACAAGCGGGTTATGAATGAAATGTGGCAGCATGGAGGCAACGTCGCGCTCGCAGAAAGCAATATCCAAGGGCCTGTTATTATTAGTCCCACTTGCAGCAGTATTAGTCCCACTTGCAGCATCGGCAGCATCGGCGTCTTTGCTGCAATCCCTGAATTCATTCGGCGCCGGCTCCGCTGACGACGCGTAAGGTTCAGCGAAAAATATGTCGCACAAGTTGCTCTGCACTTCCCCCCTGGCGCTTGGCTTCTTTTGCATGCCTGGAAACGTCCTCCTCATGTCCGGAGCCCCTGCAATTGCCTTCAGTAACCTGTGTTTCCCAATTCCAAGCAGCCGGTGGAACGCTTCAAAACATACGTCTTGGTCTCCCAGTGCCCATTGCGTGCGAGTTCTCGCTGCAGACTCAACAGCATCTGGCGACCCCAGAGCTGCGTCCCAAGGGTCATCATCATCATCATCGCCAACCTGGTCAGCTTGAAGGCCCTCATGGCTACGCTTAGCGCCGCGGCGTTGCCAATCCACTGTCTTAGCGCCTTGGAGATTTTGGAACATTGTCATCAACAAGTAATCCTGGGCTTCCTTCGAGGGGAGGCACCAAGACTCCATGCAAATTTGGCAGACGATAGTAGTGCTGAAGAGGTTAGCGCAATTCTGGGCGCAATTGCAACAGCCATTTTTCAGGAGCGCCTGGATCCTTGCCCGGGAGGCGCCATTCTGGGCAGCCTCCCCCTCGAGCGCAGCAAGTTTCCCAGGCAGTTCAACAGGGGATGCAAGGCTGAGCGCGGCCATGTCCAGATTCAGACGGCGGCCAGCTCCAGCGCCGCTGCCGCCGCCGCCGTCGTCGCCAGGAAGGTCTGTGACCGTGGCGGTGGCGCCCCTGCGTTGCCAATCGATCGGCGCTGCGGGACTGCTGCCATCGCAGGCCTCCTCCACCACCCCTCGCTGCTGCCAAGAATGCGGGGCTGCTTTGGCAGCAGGCCCGCCTTCCGCCTTGCCCGCGCCTGCCTTATTAGCCCGACGATTCCCACCATCGCGAAACTGCCACGAAAAGGAAAGCGGGCGTGACAGCGCGCGCTGGGCGCCCCGCGTCTGCCACGACACGTCGCAGACAGAAGACAGCCACAGAAGCCAGGGCGACAGACAGTTACGGAAGCCCTGGCGCCAAAACAGCCGCGGAAGCCAGGGCGACAGACAGCGCGTTGCTTGCGAATCCCTCTGAGTTGTTGTCATATATTTCTCTTTTTCTTTCTCTCTCTCCCTCTCTCTCTCTCTCTCTCTCTCTCTCTCTCTCTCTCTCTCTCTCTCTCTCTCTGAGTCCCTCTTTCTGCTTATCTTTCTATGTTTTTCGTTCTCTCTCTCTCTCTCTGTCTCTCTGTTATGTTTCTCTCTCTCTCTCTCTCTCTCACACAGTCTCTCTCTCTCTCTCACACTCTCCCTCTCTGTCTCCTATCATTTTATCTTCCCCTATATCTTGTATAGATTCCTATGTCTCTTTTTTTCTCTCTCTCTCTCTCTCTCTCTCTCTCTATCTTCATTCAGTATCTATCTATATCCTCTAATGGTGAATCTCTCTGTTCCTCGCTCTCTCTCTCTCTCTCTCTCTCTCTCTCTCTCTCTCTCTCTCTCGCACCAGGTGCAATCTTATCTTGCATGCAGTGTTCCAGATATGCATACAGGCGTTTCAGATATGCAGATTGACGCGCACCACGTTTTATTCTCCTGCAGAATCGGCGCGCAATGGTTACTGAAGGAGAGAGCGTTGCGTGTCTTTTTGTCCTTCTTTCTTTCTTCACAATTTCTCTATCCCTCTGTCTCTCTCTCTCTCTCTCTCTCTCTCTTTCTCTCTCTCTCTCTCTCTCTCTCTCTCTCTCTTTCTCTTAAGGGCTAAGTAAAAATTGGCTGCCACTCTTCCCCTCCTCCTGCCATTTGTCTTGATGGCCACGCGCGCGCGCGCGTGGCGCGCGTCGCGTCCATGTCCTCGCCAGCATTCATGATGCGTCGTGATTTTCGAGCCCCACTTGGGTTCTGGCCCCCGGCTCGAGCCCCCCAGGCTTGCTTCTGTGAGCATGCGCCTATTCATTGTCATTTACATTTAGATATGTACAGATATCGCATGCAACGAGCATGTAACAAGCAAACACGCAAAAAAGGCAGCAAGCAGAAGGGGGAAAGGAATGCAGGCAGCAACCATGCAAAAAAGGAACAAACGTGCAAAAATGCAGCAAGCAGAAGGTCACTAAGAACATGGATCAACAAACGTGGGGGGAAGGGCCTCCGCTGGAGGCCAGGGAAGGGCCTCCGCTGAAGGCCATGGCGCCCATGGAGGCCAAGGGCCTCCGCTGAGGCCGCAAAAAAACGACAGGATATCCCAGGTAGGATGCGAACTGTGAGGGTAATATTGTAACCCCAGTCCTCAGCGCGCTTAGCAGCAGCCTCAGCCTCCTTCTTAGCCCCGCACTCGCCGGCCATCTTCTTCATCTTGGCATCGGCTTCAGGAGAGCATGGCGGCATCATTGGGGGCATGCCTGGCGGCGGCATCATTGGGGGCATGCCTGGCGGCCGGCAGATCTGGCCGGGGAGGAGCGGGCGCCATCCCCTCGGCCTCAGCTGCGGAGGCTCTGTTGCTGCGGTGCGAGCACTGCCCTTAGCTGCAGCTGCTGTTGCTGCTTTAGCCTTCTTAGCTGGAGCTTCTTCTGCGGCTGCAGCTGCCTTGTCGGCTGGGCC
>CAUYUJ010017774.1:213300-225113 GCA_963575745.1 Prorocentrum cordatum
TGGTAGCCTGATGGGCGGCCTGGGCGCGGCGGCAGGCGGCTTTGCGGGCGGTGGGCTTGCGGGCGCTTTCCAGCAGGTTATGAACATGGACGAGGTAAAGGGCTGGGTCTGCGAGCAGGTCTCTGATATCATCAACGACCAGATTAAGCAACGAGTGACTGGCGGCGACAGCGACTCCGATTCGGACTGATCCAACCGAGTCGGACAAGTAGCGACGTCACTTTTTATCATATTGGTTGTGCAGCCGCATACGCTGGCGGCCTGTATCGTAGTTGTTTAGGCAGAATTGTTTAATTTGTTGTTCCGCCTGCTGAGAGTGCACTGGCACTCGCGCGGGAGATTGATTGCTTGGCGCTCTTGCAAGAACACTCAAGCAAAAAACACCCTGAACAGGCTAAACATCTTCAGGTATGGTTGCCGTCCCGCCTTCAGAGCGTCTACGACGACCCCAGAGGCCGATCATGACTCCCCCAGATAGCACCCTGCGTTCCAAGAGGCCTCCGAGATGGCGCCAAGGTGGGCCGTATGCACTGATCCATGGGCCCAGGGCGGGCCTGGCGGCCAGGATCGGCGCAGGGGCACAGCTGGCGTGCCCCCGCATGGGCCCTGCAGCCCAGATCCCCGACATGATTTTTTCATGGCGCGACCCCCAGAGGTACGGACCCATTCCCCGGGTCTGGTTTGTCATCCTGAGTAGTTTTGTGACAGTCCCGAGGCCCAGTCAAGGCCCCGAAGGCAGAAAATAGCGAAAAGCCTCCCGTCGTGATTTTTTCATGACCCGAGGGGGTCTGGGAGCGGAGCCAACGCCGACGCAGCCACGACGTGAGCCAGCCGAAGCTTCTGGCTCTAGCGCGCCCCGCCCTGCCCGAGGGGGGCGGGGGGGGGATCTGGCGGGGAGCGGCGGCGGCGGCGCCTGGAAGCCGCCCCCCTGGCGGAGCTCCGGCCGGACCTTCCGAAGGGACGCCGGCCGTACTCTTACAAGTCGGGCATGTCCCTCTGCAGGTTGAGCGTTCAGCAGTAGGCAAAAATAGCCTGGGGACTATCTGAGGGAGTAGTGTTGAATTATTTCTGGCCTGTTTTTGGATCTTTTGTTGGGTTTTTCTTCTTCATTTGTTCAGCCAACTCCGCCTGTGGGAGGACATGCCCGACCGAACCGTACACGGTGCAGGCTCGCGCGGCGTGGACGTGGCGGCGGCGCCAACGCGGGAGTCCAACCCTGAGGTCTGGGCGCCTCCGAGGTCTGGGCCGCCTTCGCCTCGGCGCCTTCGCCTCGTTTTCGGGCCCTTCGGCCATTGCAGATCGAGCTGGCTCGAGACAACTGCCGCAGGAGGATGGGGTCCCGGGCTCCGGTCGCGTCAAGCAGTGGCGAAGCGCCTTGGCTCGTCTACGGACCCGCCAGAGAATGTTCCAAGAACCCTTCGCGGTCTGCACGGAGTCTTCTCAGAACCTTTCTGGCCGAGGCCGTCTTGCTCTGACACGTCGGGGTCGTGTCCTGAAGAACACTGTTGGGGGTTCCGAAAACGTTTTGGGGCTGTGAGGACATCCCGCGGTGGGCCCCATGGGGATGGCGGGACGGTCGGTCCCTGGGTCCCTGCTTCCTCCTCCTCCTCCTCCTCCTCCCTCACCTCCGCTCCTTCCTCCTACTCCCCCTTCTCCTCCTCCTCCTACCTCCTCCTCCTTCCTCCTCCTCCTCCTCCTCCTCTCCTCCCTACCTCCTCTCCTCCTCCTCCTCCTCCCCTCCCCCCTCTTCCCCTCTCCTCCTCTCTCCCAACTCCTCCCCCTCCTTCCTGCCTCCTCCTCCTCATCCTCTTCCTCCTTCTATCCTACCTCCCTTCCTCCTCCTCCTCCATCCTCTCCTCCTCCTCCCTCCCCCTCCTCTCCTCTCTCCTCTTTCCTCTCTCCTCCTCCTCCTCCCTCCTACATCCTCCTCCCTCTCCTTTCCTCCTCCTCCTCCTCCTTCCTCCTCCTCCTCCTTCCTCCTCCTCCTCCTCATCATCCTCTTCCTCCCCTCCTCTCCTCCTCCTCCATCCTCCCCATCCTACTGCCCTCCTCTCCCTCCCCCTCTCCTCCTCCTCTCCTCTCCTCGTCCTCCTCTCCTCTCCTCCTCCCCCCTCCTCTCACCTAACTCCTCATCCCCCTCCTCTCTCCTCTCCTCCTCCTCCTCCTCCTCCTCCTCCTCCTCCTGATCCTTTCTGTTCGCAGCGCTGTTTTTTTTTGTTGTTCGGCAGCAGCGCCGGACCTCGGGGAAGCTCGGAGGCCGTCGGCGGCCCCGCGTGGGCCGACCTCGAGAGCGACCTGCGCCGCCACTCTCAGTGGACGGCCGCGAGCGTTCGAGTCCAGGGGCAGCGACGAGGGGGGGGGAAGGGGCACAGGGGTTCAGTCGGGCCTGTCCCTTCACAGGGGGGATGGGGGATATTCACAGATAGTTAAGAAAATAGTCCGAGGATTATGTTTGGACGCTTTTTGGATTCTTTTTGGCAATTTGGGAAACTTTTTTGAATATTTTTATTTTTCGCTTTAAATTCCCCTGTAAGGAGACAGGCCCGACCTAACACGGGGGGGGGGGGGGGGGCAACGACCTCCGATCGTAAATGGATCGCCGAAGGGGCACAGGGGGGGGGATGCCTGGGCCTCCAAACGCCCATGGGTCGCCGGCAGGGGCCGATGGCCCCAGCCTGCCTGGGAAGGTGCGGGTTTACCATCGGAGGCCATCGCCGATCGATCGGCGACGTCTCGCCGATTCCAGGTCGATGCATCCCCCCCCATATGCCAGTCCCCCCCTGGCGTTAAGTCAGGCCTGTCCCTCTAGAGGAGGAAAATTTAGAAACAGTTGAAACATAGTCAGCGGACGATGTTTTGACCATTTGCGACTATGTTTGGGCATGTTTGGAGTATTTTTAGATTTTTCTTCCAACCTCCGCCTGTAGGAGGACATGCCCGACCCAACCCTAGCGATGTCCCCTCATCAAGGCTGAGCGATGCGCCCTGAAGCGAAGACCGGCCACCCCGACTTGGTCATCCCATGAAGAGTCCGTTGAACGCTCTTTTATTGCTTTGCCGTTGTTTGCCTGTAATTCGTCAGCCATGTCTCGGAGCAGCCGCTTCGGATAAGAAGTGCGAGAAGCTGCAAGTGAGCACTCCAGCTTGGCCAACTCGAGCCTGGCGTTGACAAACAACAACAACAAAAATCCAGGCTGAGCGATGCACGCGGTGTCAGAGTCCAGCGGCGACGTCGCCAGGGCGCGAGCCTGCCGTAGCGACGCGAGGCCCGGCCAGGCCACCCCTCCTGGGCACCGGACGGAGGATCGATCCCCATACTAGGGGAAAGAACACACAGACACAATGAATCGTCGATTCCCCAGGGAAACATGGGAAGATATGGGAAGTGGCGGGGATATCAGAAACCAAGAAAAGATGGGAAAAGGTAGGGAATCCTGTTATTTGTGTGTACTTATTTGTGTGTCCCAGGGCCCCTTCAATATCAACGACCCAGGCCGGCGACCCGGCGGCGAGCGATGGGGGAAGTTTCGGGTTCGAGGTTCGAGGTTTTTGGACGTGTTCGTCGGTTCTCGGCGGTGTTCCAGCTTCGGGATGCTTGCCAGCAGCTGCGCCTCGCCGAGGGGGTTCCGGGGGTGCCTGGATCGTCCCGAACGGCCGCCAGGGACCCGAATCATGACCCCCAAACCGCACTCGGCAGCGAACGAGGGGAGAAGTGAGAGGGAGAGGGCCTTCTCAGAAGGCGGCGGGACTTCTCAGACGCCCTTCCGCCTCCTGAGAGGTTGTCTGCGTCTCCAGATTGGGCTCAGATCACTTCTCCGAAGGCTGGGGGAGGACTTCCAGGCCTTCCAAGAGGGGGGCCTGCCCTTTCTCGCTTGCCCCCCTCGCTCGCTACCGAGCGACATCAAGACTTTTTCAGAACGGGGTCCCCAGAAGTCCTGGTCCTTTCCCTGGGACCGTCTTCTCATCCCGAGTCGTTGTTTATACCTGTCTCGGGGCCCGGCACGGGCCCCTGGAGGCCCAAAACCCAAAACGGCCAGAAACCTCCTCCTCCTCCTCCTCCTCCTCCTCCTCCTCTTCCTCCTCTTCCTCCTCCTCCTCCTCCTCCTCCTCCTCGTCTTCCTCCTCCTCCTCCTCCTCCTGTTCCTCCTTATCCTCCTCCCTCTCCTAGATATGGTAGTGGTGGTGGAAAATCGGCCCATCACTGTTTGTTCCAGGACGCGAGCATGTCCAGGGAGGGGTCCTGGAGTCCTGCCTGGAGGGGGGGGGAGTCGGGGAGGTCTTTGCCCGGCGGGGCGGAGGCCCTCCCCACGCCGCGGTGCCGTCGAACAGCGGCGCGGGACGGAGAGCTGTGCTCGGGGGCGGCCAGGAGCCCGGTGGTGGCCAGGGGGGGGGGCCCTGACCTTCCAGAGTGCTTAAAAATTAGCCCTCCAGACCTCGAGACCTATCTGGGCTGCCTAAAACCTCGGCCGGGATAAAGATGTCGAGGTCCTGGTGCTATTTTTTAGCCCTCCTCGAAGGTCAGAGTTGGGGGAGCCCACCTCTGAGTTTCGGACGCCCCTGCTGCTCCCGAGGCGCGCCAGTTGTGGGCGGCCCGTCTCCGCCGGGAGGCCCCCCCGTGTCCCAGGGGGGTTCTATAGTTAGGTCGGGCATGTCTTCCCACATGCGGGGCCGGAAGGATTTAAAAATAGTGAAAACATATGCAAAAATTAGTCAAACGTAGTCGAAAGCTCGTCCCCATACTATTTTTTGGGACCATCTTTGAAATCTTCCTCTTCCTCCTGACTAGGGACACGCCCGACTTCAGATTATCGGGCATATTTGGGGTGGGCCGACCCTCCGCGACTCGCCCACTGAGTCCAGCCTCAGGAAAGAGAGTTCAACTCGCCGATGCATCGGCGATGCGGCCCGACCCTCTGACTCCATCTGCTCTATCGGGCCCAGTCCGGGAGGCATCTGGAGGCCCGGAGCGGATAGGCCGATCCGCCTTGGAGCGGAGCTGGGGATTCGCCGCTCGCCCCCTCCCCGTGCACCGCCGCTCGGCCCCCGGGGAGCCCTCGCCGTGCACGGCTGGGAGTCGCCTCGGCATCCTGGCTATAGAGCGCGCCCCGGGAGAGGTGCGGGGAGCAGCGGCATCGGCACGTCTGCATTTGGTGTACGTCGGGCCTGTCCTCCTCCTCCTCCTCCTCCTCCTCCTCCTCCTCCTCCTCCTCCTCCTCATTTGGTGTACAGGAGGAGTATGTGAAGCCTCATGGCCACTCGGGGGCGGCCTCGAGCGGCCTCGCCGCCCACCGCCCGAACAGAGCCGCGTCGAGTCCACCGCTCCGGGGTCGGGCCCAGGGAACCTCGAGGACCTCCAGGAGCCTGTTTTCCTTTGGATTCGGGCAAGTTTACTTGCATGGACGGGGGGGGGGGCTGAGTCTGAAGCAAGCCGAAAACCATTCGACGTGCGGAAATCACGCAAGTCGAAAGGCACTTGCACGCTCGTGTTCGATTGAAGAGGGGCGAGGGGGGGGGGGGGGGGGCGAACGCCATGCAAGTAAGCTTGCCTGGATATAAAGAAAAACAAGCTCCAGGGGCGGTGGACAGGGATGCCCCCCCCGCCCGTGAGGGCGGCAGACTACCCACATCCACCGCTCGCTCCCCTCGGATCCAGGCAGGATTCCAGCGGGTGTGGATGTGGACGTCTTCTGGCGGCGCATCGCCGGAGGCCTCCGGAGGCCTCCGGAGACTCGAGGCCTCGGGGAACTCCCGCGGGGGCTCCAGAAGGCTCCAGCCAGCAGGGCACGCAACGCCTTCCGATCTGGGCTCGTAGCCACCCTGACCTTCCAGGAGGGCTAACAAAAATAGCACCAGGACCTCGATAGCTTAATTCATGGCGAGGTTTAGCCCAGATAGGTCTTTAGGTCTGGAGGGCTAATTTTTAGCACTCTGGAAGGTCAGGGCAGGAAGCCATGCGGCACAGAGTTCGGGCCCAACGTCGGTGCTGGTTCACAGTGGGCCCCCGTCCCCTGTCTGCTGGGATCACTGCGGGGTTTGCCGAGGAGGCAGGATGGCGGTACCTGTGGATGGTAACGTTGATTATCTTTGGCCCGCCTCAGCTTGCAATTGGCCAGAAGTGCCCCCAGTGGTTTCAAGGGGCGAAGATCCAGGCCAAGTGGGCTCAGCCCACTTACCGGAGTTATCTACCCCTGTGAGCCTCTCAGGACGCTGTGCATCCCGCTTCTAGCATCATGTCGTGCCAGGCACGACCCCACCTCAGCACCCACGCATAACCCCCCTGCCCCCTCCCCAACCCCCCCGACGCCGTCCAGACCCGTTCCCCGGGACCGGTTTTGTTCATCCTGCATCGTTTCTTGACGGCCCCGAGGGCCAGGCAGGGCCCCCCGAGCCCGAAAAAACAGCGAGAACCCCCCCGTCGTGTGTTCTTCCATGACTCGCGGGGACTGGGTCGGCTTCCCCCCCCGCGGCGCTCCAGGCAGCTGGCGGCCTCCCTCCGTCTGACTCGGGCGCGCCATGCCTCCGGCGAACATGTTCGCCTTCGTGCAGTCGCGGCGCCGCGGGGGCCCGCGGTCGAGGCTCCGGGAGTCCCAGCTGAAGATGCTGCGGCTGGAGCGGCGCTGGTCCTTCCCCGGGGCCATCCCGCGCGGCTGCCGGTCGGTGAAGGACGTCGTGCCCCTGACCCGAGACGCCTTCTGCGTGGTCATGAGCAGCGGCCGCGCCGACGCGTTCGCGTCGTCGGCGCCCGTTGCCCGCGGGCAGGCCCGCCCTGCGGGCCACGAGCTGGTGTGGCTCGCGAGCCTCAGCCTGTTCGACGGGGAGAGGGTGCCTGCCGGCCTGCAACGTGTCCTGGAGGGGTCTGAGGCGGTCCAGCAGTGGCTCCGGCCAGCAGGAAGGGCGGTCAGGTTCGGGGCTCTGGGTTCGAGAAGGTGTTTCTTTGTTCTGCCTCTTGGGGGGGGCCGTTTTCAGGCCCCGGGAATGTGAGAAGCGAATCAGGGGTGAAAAAGTGAACCAATCGATGAGCCGCAGGAGGGGTCCAGAGACAGATTTTTTGAGCAGATCTGGCCCCACATCCACCCCCCCCTCCGGACCGATTTGCTGGATCCCAACCAGTTCAGATCGCCGGGACGCCTCCAAAGGCTCAAAACTCCTCCTTTTCCTCCTAGCTCCTCCTCCTTCTTCTCCTCCTCCTCCTCCTCCTCCTCCTGCCCTCCCTCCCGCCCTCCCTGCCTACCGCCCTCACTCCCCCAGTTCAGACCGCCTTACTTACCAGCCTGCAACGTATCCGTGCCCCTATGGTTGGCACCACTTTACATCGGCCCAACGAAAGTTCCCTGAATTTTGCCACGACGGTCACCAGCAGAAGTCGACAGAAGTAGAAAGAGGCGTAAGGCATACAGAAAACAGCGGAGGTCATTGACGTCCGCGGAAGTCGACGGAATTAGAACGAGGTGGAAGACGGTGGAAGGCTTACATTATACAGCAGAAGTAGATGACGTTCCTTCCGAACCCCCTACCCCCGTAGAAGCCTAGCAATGTAGTCTTCTGCCAGGGCCGGGCGGGATCCCGTCCAGCTTAGTCCCCTTTGTTATAAGTTTAGTTCAGCCTGGTCAAAATCCCACCCATCAAAATAAAAAAACAACATCCCAGGTCGTTCACGGATCCCGCCATGCTGGGATCGGCTCGGCGAACGATGGGGTCCATAAGTTCAAGGATTCTTGCTGCGTTGTGGCCGTCTTGATGCTATCTTCAGACGATGCGGGGTCCTCTCATGGTCAGCTCCGGATCTCCTGGAGGTCATCGTCGGTGGTCGGAGGTCCCAGTGATACCATTCTGGGGCTAGGCCGGCATACGGTCATTGCGCGCACTTGCGAGCACTTCTCCGGGGGACTTTCCAGGGGGATGTTTGCTGGAGCCGCGCGTCTCGATACCGATCGTGGGGGCCCCCTCGGCTTCCGAGGAGACCCTTCCCTGAGATCGTCACCACCTTCAGGCCTGGCACCCGTGGGGGCAGGGATGCGCTCCAGGCTGGTCAGAGGTGCGGCTCGTCGCGAGGGTCCGCCCCAGCGGCTCTGTGCTGGTGGTCTTCGCGCAGACCGCGCGCAGCGAGAGCCGCGAGCGCAGGGGCACCCTCTACGCGAGGGTCCTCGACCTGCCGGCGCTGCTCCTCGGGGTGGCCCAGGTCCCCAGAGGTCAAGCAATGAGGAAGCGTCCCGGCTCGCCTATAGCCCTACCAGACACTGCTCTAAGAACCTTTCGCGGTTCCCACGAAAGTCACTTAGAACATTTCTGGCGGAGTCTGTCTTGTTTGAACACATCGGGCTTATGTTCTAAGAACATTGTTTTTGTTCTTAGAACATTTTGGGGTTCTAAGAACATTTCGTGGTAGGACTACAGGAATGCCGGGACGGTCGGTCCCTGCTCGACTCCTCTCGTCCTGGCCTTCGTGGGCCTCCCGGCAGGCCCCTCGCGGGCCTCCCGCTGGACTCGGCCCGACGCTCTGGTCGGGACGCACCCCGGGGGGAGGTCTGGGGCTAAGTCGGGCCTGTCCCCCTACAGGGGGATTTTCGACGAAAAACAAAGAAGATCCCAAAAATAATCAAACAATAGTCAACAACATAGTCTGGGGACTCTTTTTTGAGTATGTTTTGACCTTCTTGGGGCATTTTGGGAGTATTTTTTATTTTTCGTCGAGAGTCCCCCTGTAGGGGGACACGCCCGACATAAGTCTGGGGAGTGGCGGTGTTGGTACCTTTTGGTTTCCCCAGGTTCGTGATGCCGGCACGTTGGCGGCCGTCTCCGTTCCCGTGGGGGGCTTCATCGAGTGTGACGAGCAGAACGGGTGCATCTGGGCGAACGACTGTCAGGTCCTGCGGTGCTGGGATTCGCAGACCTTCGAGCAACGCTTCGAGCTGGGACCTTGGTCGCCGGAATACGCCCCGAACGTGCGCTTCACCGCTGGCATGGTTGCGCTGATGCGATCGTCTCACGGCGGTGTTGAGGTCGACCTGCATGACGCTTCGTCTGGCAACCTCCTTTCGAGGAAGCTGGTGGACTGCAGGCCCTACGCTGAGAAGTTTGCCTTTCTTGAGCTGCTGAACGAGTTTGCGCTGATGAAGCGCGCTAACACAGATGTGCTCATTGCTGACCTCCTCGGAGACAAGGGCGCGTGCTTGATACCGGACTCGAGTGGCTGGGAGCCCGAGCTGTTCGTGTTCATCCCGTCTCGTGGCCTCATCCTGGCGCGGTTCGCCAGATCCCTGGAGATCTGGCGATGCGTGCGGCCAGGAACGTGCTGCCAGGTGGGCGTGGTCGAGCGAGTAATGGACTTCGGCGCGCACCGCTTCAGCATCGACGAGCGCCTGGGCCTGGCGCTCGTTGTCCAGTCGAGCCGGCCGCATGCTCAGGCTCATGCTCTGGAGGCAACTCCCGGGAGGTGCCTTCAGCATCGGCGCTGGCACAGCCGTGGTCGAACACCGGCCCGCGTCCGGCCTGGTCCGGCTTCAGCTGGTGGAGCCCCGCCCACAGCCCTCGGCATCGCTCCCGCGAGCCGCGGACGGCTCGTGCGTGCACTGGGCCGCGGTGGCGTCTCCCGAGGCGTCGTCGGTCCTCCACCCAGGAGCGGTGCGGTGCACGGCTGCGCCTCCCTCGGAGCCGCAGAGCTGCGCACCTCGAGTGCCGCGCCGGAGCGGGGCCCGAAGGGGCTCCAGGCAGGGTGCAGTGCAGCTGCGTCGTTCTCCGAAGGCGACAGAACGGCATACTGGTTGCTCGTTGTGAGGACCCTCCTGGGGCCCACCGAACGGCTCTGTTCGACCCCAGTTCGACTCAAGTTCGACTCAAGTTCGACTCAGACTCGACTCCAGGTTGGTTTCAAATCATGGGAGCCTTGTGTACCCTCGTAACCTTGTCTTTAGAGTGCACCAGCGGCGACTAGCGCCCGGTAGTTGATGACTCAGCGTCAAAGTAGCATCGATTAGCGTTGTTTAGCGTCGATTTAGCGTCGACGAGCGTCGATTAGCGTCGATTCGCAAGAGCTAATAAGAGGGTATGGGAGGCTCCCATAAGGTGCCACCGACGCATAAACATACATTTTCGGAGGTCCACGCTGATTCCTTGTATCGGCGCTGGACCAGCGTCTGGCGCGCGGAGCGAGCCAGGGGCAGCGCCGGAGGCGCCGCCAAGGGGGCCCAGCGCCGATCCGGGAAACCCGCGCGGAGCGCCGAAAGAGTATGCCTCCTTCGTTCTCGCATACGGGGGCAGAGGCCCGGTCAAACCAAAAAAAGGGTGGCCAGTGAACGGGCGGGGCACGATCTGGAAAAGAGGCAGTTCGACCTGCGTGCATGATGCGAAAAGCGCGCGACGGGTGAGCGATTGCACGGCGTGCACCTACGAAGGCCTCCCCAGGGAGAGGGAGGGGGAGGGGAGAGGAGGTTGTAATACTGGACGGGCCTGCCTCGGGAGATGCAGGTGCGACAAGTGAGGGGCGACTGGAGGAGGAGGAGGAGGAGGAGGAGCGGAGGAGGAGGAGGAGGAGGAGGAGGAGGAGGAGGAGGAGGAGGAGGAGGAGGAGGAGAGGATGAGGAGAGGAGGAGGAGAGGAGGAGGAGGAGGAGGAGGAGGGGGAGGGGGAGGAGGAGGAGGAGGAGGCAGAGGAGGAGGATGAGGAGGAGGAGGAGGAGGACGGAGGAGGAGGAGGAGGAGGCAGGAGGAGGAGGAGGCAGGAGGAGGGAGGAGGCGCGCGTGTACGAAGGCCTCCCAGGCATTCTGGCTCCCCGAGGCTCTCTCCCCGCTGGGCTCGCGGCACTCGCAGGCCGAGGGCCCGAGCGAGCCGCCGCCCAGCCGCGGCGGCACCGAGGCCGAGGCGGGCGACGACCTCGCCCTGCTGGACCTGGTGCGCTTCGGGGGGCTGCGCGCGGCGCTGCACGGGGTCTGCGCGGGAGCTCGCGGACGACATTCGTCACGACGGGCTTTGTTGGTTTTCCACCATGTTCGGCCTCTCGTGGCCCTTGCTGGCCCTCGGGGGCCGTCCCCCCGAACAAACGGCGCAGGAGGAACGAGCCACTCAGGATGCACAGAGTCATGACGTCGGGGGCCGGGTCGCTCGTGGGCGAAGAACATCGCCGCATCCGCGGCCTCGCGGGCCGGGCCCCTCAGCCGCGATCCCGCGCACACTGGGTACGCGCGGAACGCATCTGTGAGACAGCGTATCCGCGAGGTCGCGCCCCAGAGTCCATCGGCGGCGTGCGAGGGGGTGAAGTGGGTAGGAGAAGGCCTTCTCAGAAGTGATGGGCCTGTTTTCCACCCTCCTCCTCCTCCTCCTCCTCCTCCAACTTCAACTGATGGGGGTGGTGGTGGAAAACAGGCCCACCAAGAAGGCTCGGAAGTCCCCCGGCCTTCCGAGAAGTTTTTTGAGCCTTCCCCGAAGGCAGAACAACAACTTCTCAGCAGGCGCGAGGGGGCTTTCGAGAAGTCCCGCCGCCTTCTGAGAAGGCCCTCTCCTCACTCGCTCGCCGCCAGATCCAGACCGCGAGGGCGAGGATGCGACGGTGACCCGCCGCTCTCACGTCACGAGGAGCTGGCGGCGGCGGCGTCGCGCACGTGGCGTTCAGCCTCGCCGATGGCCCTCGCAGGAGGAGGAGGAGGAGGAGGAGGAGGAGGAGGAGGAGGAGGAGGAGGAGGAGGAGGAGGAGGAGGGAGGAGGTAGGAGGAGGAGGAGGAGGAGGAGGAGGAGGAGGAGGAGGAGGAGGAGGAGGAGGAGGAGGAGGAGGAGGAGGAGGAGGAGGGGGAAGAGAAGGAGGGCGAGGAGGGGAGGAGGAG
>CAUYUJ010017775.1:0-17500 GCA_963575745.1 Prorocentrum cordatum
ACTGCTACGACGACGACGACGACTACTACTACTACTACTATTACCACGACTACTACTACTACTTTACTACTACTACTACTACTACTACTACTACTACTACTACTACTACTACTACTACTACTACTACTACTACTATTACTACTACTACTACTACTACTACTACTACTACTACTACTACTACTACTACTACTACTACTACTACTACTACTACTACTACTACTACTACTACTACTACTACTACTACTACTACTACTACTACTACTACTACTACTACTACTACTACTACTACTACTACTACTACTACTACTACTACTACTACTACTACTACTACCTACTACCTACTACCTACTACTTACGACTTACGACTTACGACATACGACTTACGACTTACGACTTACTACTTCTACTACTACTACTACTATTATTATTACTACTACTACTACTACCACTATTGTTACTAGTACCAGGACCACCCGACTAACACGACTGACACGTTCACATGTATTTGTTTGATAACTATTTCTGCATGATTTGGCTAGTTGTTTCCGGGTTTTCGCTTGGTGGCCGCCCGAGGGCGTGTCGTGGCCGATTCGTCTGTTTCTTGGTTCGTCCAGATTTTCGTCATGTGCCAGGTTTCCGGCTGGTGCCTGTTTGTGACCACATTGTGCGTTCGTTGGCGTTACCAACCAACAAACCGTGGAGCGCGCAAAGCAAAGTGGTTATCACGCCACCATAGTTTGATTCACATACGATACATCATAAAGCGCGCACCTCATTTGTTGCATCCCAGAAACTGCATCACATATATTGCATCACGCTGGTTGCATCGCAAAGGCGGCCCAACATAATTCGCTTCCACTACATATTGTAGCACAGAGCTTCCATCACATAGATTGCACCAACTAGGTCGCATGTCATCGATTATCACACGTAGATTGTATCGCACGGATGCCACCCTGTCGATTGCAACACATCGCTTGCATTGCATAGATGCCACCGCATATCTTGCATCACATAGCTTGCAAAGCACGTGCTGATTCACATCGGATCTCCCACATGTACCGCACCACATGGATTGCACTGGACATTGCGTCAAACAGGTTGCACCGTACACAGAATGCACCACACATCTTGCACATCGCGAAAGCAAGAACCCACCGTGCGGGGTCCACGTTTGCGAAGACTGGGACTGCGTACAAACACCCATGCTGAGAAACACGCGTAACACTTGCAAGCAACGGCTGAGTAGACATGGTGTATTAGTTTCACATCCGACTGTCTAAAAGACAGAAGACAAAATCCGAAGCTAGCATACGGAGGTTCTTGGAAATATTCGTCTCCGCAAATACGCGTCTGGTTTTGTTGGTTGGAAGGTGTTTGAATGATGGACAGTATGTTTCATACGGCCGCTTTGCGTAATAATGCAGCACGTGCCATGGACCGAAGAGAGCCATGATCGTAGATTGTGGAGCGGGTAGCAAATAGCCGGCGATTAGAGTGTGCATTGGAGCTCCGTTGATACAGATAAATTTGGCGACGTGGTTTCGCGTTTCGTTGTTTTCGATTGCGATGCTTTGGACGGGATTTGTTCTGACGTTCCGATTTGATGCATGGAGTTGTCGGTACATGCATAATCGATCAATTCTTGTTGAGTTCATGAAAGCATTGGTCAACATCACTCGGTGATGCGGAAGACAGCTGCACAAGCTCATTCAGTTTTGGTGTTCCATGTCTGGCGTGATGGCGTGAATCTTGTTCGGGCCATCGTTGCCACCGATCATTTGATTCAGCGTTCGGTGCCCAGGAGACTGCGGAGTTGTAAGCATCAGAAGGCTCAATTGTTATGTGTTGGATTGCACGGGCCCGACATTGTCTTGGCTCCTATGTATGATTCCCCGGGGGGCAAATGTCACAACAAAGACACGATGTTGTGGCAATGTATTGCTGGACGTTGCGGCTGAAGTTGTTTGTCGTGCATCCCCATTTGCCGAATCAAGACGTATTATCGCGAGAGCTGCCGCACAAAAAAAGAAGCGGAGAAGCATGAGGGAAATCAAAAGTCGAACCCACGGAGGCATCAGCACAAGCGACCCCAAAAGTACCGTTCTGACGTTTCGCACATGCCCGCCACCCCATCCGAGAACGATCCACTTGCGGTGTATGCCGCACCACCGACCCCTAAGAGCCAAGCTGCAGGGCCAGCAACAAGCGACGAAGCGGCCCCGAAAGCTACTTCGATATCCCTTCTCTTTCCCCGCTGTGGGTTCTTAGAGGGGCCCTCTTACGGGACGTCTTGAGGTTTTTGTTGCAGACCTATCGGAAGGCCCTGCGAAGTGTTGTGGGCATTTGGGCTGTTTCTGGTGATATCTTGGCTTCAGGGCACCTTGCATGTCCCCCTTCGGGGGGCATGGTGGGCGTTTTCTGGGCCATCTTGGAAGCCTCGTTGGCCGTCTTGGCGGGCAGTTCTCTCGACGCCCTCGAAAGCCGTTCCAGGCGATGTTAGAGGCATCGCAGGCCGTCTTGGATGTTGCGTAGACAAAAATTCAAAACGTTACAAGCATACGGTTTCTTGTGTTGGCCCGTTTCTTGGCCGTCTGGAGGTTCAGGGCTAGATGGGCGCAGCATCCTTTCCGTCAGGACACTTCCCCTTCCAAACCGGCCCGGTGGGGTTCTTGGGCGAAAGAGTTAATTGTTTCACACGCCGACGAAAGCCAAGGGGGTCGGCGAATTCTGTGGCAAGTTGCTTTGAACACTGAAGCGCAGGATCATACAGTGACGCAAAAACGGCAAGCAACCGCCTTGTCAGTTGCCCCTTCAGTTGCCCGTTCTTTCTTTCCAAATCTCCGTCGGGCGCGGCGGGGTTTTTTGGCATTGCCCGAAACTGTTTCGTAGCAGCGGGGAGCACAAAAAAACAGCAGTCAATTGTAGATAGTTTGGTTGGTCCCACTTACCCACTCTACAGGAACTCTCTTGGATCGTTTTTGGATGGTTTGGGATTTGTTCACGCTTCGCGTATCCCCACCAGCTTGCAGCCGCTTCTGAGTGCTGGCCTGGCCGTCTCGCGCGTGGCTCGGTAGCTAATTTGGCAGGACCGTGCCCCGGACCCCCCTCTCGGCGACAGCTTTACGCGTCAGCCCGCTGAAATAAAGAACAAAAAAAAAAAAAAAAAAAACATGCCCATGAAAGCTGACGGGGGAAAAGAGGAAGAGACACGCATAATCAAACAGCGAGGGGGGCTGGCCTGGACGGCGTGTTGGGGCCATCTCCGGGCCCGCGTGAGGGGCATGCCAAAGTTGACCCTCGCAGTGGCCATCTTGGCCATCTTGGGCTCGGAGCCGTCTTGGAGCGGTCTTGGGGCCTTCTTGGGGCGCTCTTGGGAGCCTTGGGAGCGTTTTTAGGTCCATCTTGGCGACGATCGATCAAAGAAGGGGGAACTTCAAGTAGCGCCGCCTGTCGAGAGTGCCTAACATTGCCTCTTGGGCCCCTCTTGGAGCGCTCTTGGGGCGCTCTTGGGCACTCTTGGGGCCGTTTGGGGGTTTTCTTGGGCCTCTCTTGGGGCCCTCCCGAGGCCGTGGAAGGCCACCGAAAGCAAAAAGGTGAGAAGGCCAGAATCATTGGTCTTCGCTACATGTTTGCAGGATTTGGGCATCTCGGAAGTATTTGGGGAGGTTTTGTGGCCATCCCGGGCGGTCTTGGGGCGGTGTTGGATCTTTTTGGAGCATGTTGGGAGCCATTTAGAGCTAGCTTGGGTTATCGTGAGCCAATATTGCAGGTCATCTTGGGCTCTCCAAGGCCCCACGGAGACCTTTTGGGGGCATCTCGGGTGTTTTGGGGGGCGCCCAAGAGGCCCCTTCTTGGGAGCCTGGAGGGCCTTTTGGGGCAACTTTGAGGGCGGTTGGTCAAAAGAGGGGGGGCGGGGGCCACGATCCTCGTGAAGGGTGGCGAAAAATGGCCGTCCCACTGGCCGTAAAAGGACCTTCCGACACTTCGCGATCCCTCCCAAAAAAACCTCAGGGAGGAGAGGGGGAGCTGAAGGGAAGAGGTTGCGGAAGAGGAAAGGGACCCTCGTTAGACCACCCGTCGCCCAAAGGGTTGGTGGGCTTCTGTTCGATCCCTTTTGGTGGCAGTCAGGGCGATTCAGGAGACGATCGATCGGAAAAGGAATTGTCCTAGGTATCCCGCTTCTCATCAAGAAACGATCCCCAGGCGAGTGTTCCAAACCCTAGAATTTACGATTTGCAGTGGAACGAAAAGTCCGGACACCCGTAAAGCAGAATCGGGGAGGGAGTTCGATTTGACAATGGAAAACACATTTATTGCACGTATACACACGAAGACGTATATACATTTTGTAGACCCGCGCTCCCCATGTAATCGCACGCACACACACACAACCTACGAGCTGCGTGTGTACACACAGACGCACATATGGATGTATGTATGTATGTATGTATGTGTGTATGTTTATATATATATATATATATATATATATATATATATAATATATTCATATACATATACATATATATATATATATATATAAATATATATATATAAATATATATACATACATATACATACATACATTAACACACAAACAACACAATGGAACATAAATATATATATATATATATATATGAGTGTGTGTGTGCTATTGTGTATATATATACCACAACATATAATATAATATATATATAAATATATATATTATAATATATATATAAAATATACATATATATATATACACACATACATACATACACATACATACATATACACTCAACCACAACTACACAATAACACTATATATATATATATATATAACACACACAAACAAACCATGCAGACATACACACACATACATGCAGACATACACACAATATCATGCAGATATATGGAATGACATATGTGACTGTGCATGTATATATATATATATATATATATATATGTGTGTGTGTATATATTCACAAATTGCATGGATTCGTTCTTTTTTTCGCGGGATCTTAGAGAGTAGTGAACATAGTGGCAGCGACAGAGAAGTGAGATAATATATGCAGACGTTCATTCAAGTCCAAGAAGTCACAGTGTTGCGTTATGTGTTTGAAGATTAGACGATTTGAAATTGTTGTCGCTTCGCGAATCCCCACCAGCCCATCCAGAAACGATGCCCAGAGGAATTGCCTCGATCAGAGAAGTGGGCAGCACACAGAGGAAGCCATTATGAGACATCTTGGGATATCTTGAGCCATCTTGGAGGTCATTTTGGGCTCTCCCAGACGCTCTTGGAGTCATCTTAATCCGTGCCCCCCCCCAAGAGGCCTCCATGTGGCTAAAACCTGTGTAGAATCAATGATTAGGCATTCTCGCCGAGGCCTCTTGGAGCATCTTGGGTGCATCTGGGGGGGCTCTTGGGGCCTCTTGGGGGTCTCTTGGGGGCCTCCGGGGGGCCTCTTGGGGGCCTCTTGGGGCCATTTTGGGGCCATCTTGGGACCTCTTGGGGCTTCCTGGGCGCTTCTTGGGGCCATCTTGGAGGAGATCGATCAAACAAGAGGGGGGGTTTAATTAGCGTCCCCCCTCGGAAGCCCCTAAAATCGCCTCTTGGACCCCTCTTGGAACGCTCTTGGAGTGCTCTTGGGCGCTCTTGGGGCCGTCTTGGGGCTCTTTTGGGGCTCTCTTGGGGCCCTCTTGGGCCATCTTGGAACCATCTCCAGGCCTCGGATGGTCATCGGAAGCGAAAAGGCGAGAAAGCAAAAATCATTGATTTTCCTTAGGTTTTGGGACGATTTTGGCCTCTTCGGGGCCTCCTTGGGGAGCTGTTTGGTCACTTGGAGTTATCTTAGGGCCGTCTTTGGGCTTCTTGGAACCATCTTAGGAGCCATCTCGAGCAATCTTGCGCTATCTTGAGCCATTTTGGAGCTCATCTTGGGTTCTCTGAGGCGCTCTTGGAGCCGTCTTGGGCCATCTGGGACGCTCTAACTACCCGCGCCCCCCCCCGTCCAGGTCCAGGGGAGGGGGTAGGGGGAGGGGTAAACCCCTTCCCAAGGGGGAAGAGGGAGGGATGGAAGAGGATCTGCTCTAGACCACCTACGCCCAGAGGGCTGGTGGGATTCAAAAATGATTATAAAGTTCTAGTTATATTCGAGTGTCATTCCAGAGCAAAATTTATAATTATTTTGTGTTTCGTCCTTGTCCAACTCCCATCACAAAGAAAATATGAAAATCGGCGTGACAAAAAAAAGAAAGAAAAACAAACGGAAATACGCAGATAGAATGGAAATACACCCGAAAACACGACTTTGATGTTGGGATAGCCTTTTCGAAACAAGCGAAACAAAAATACGAATAGCGTTGGCTTCAATACTTTTTCTCGATCTCCAATCTTAATTCTCAACATCTTAACAGGCACCTAGCTAGAACGCGTGTCGACCGAATCCGTTGATGACAAGTTCGAAAGTGTTGTAAATTTCTGATAAATGCAACAACCTTATAAAATTGGTGAACACCTCTGCGTTCGTCTGAAATAACTACATGTGTGGAATTTTGTTCAGACGAAAGAAAATGTTCCGAATCAAACATCAGAATTTAACAATAAACACGTTAATCCCAACTCGATGTCTCCGTCCGCTAAACACCTGGATTGAACGTCAATTTCCATTCAAACCACGAAAATTAAGGCAATAAAATTCATAACATTTGAAATGATTAGAAACTTTACGAAACACGTAAAATCATATGCGTTATTTGTAGTTCGAGAATTTCTGAATAATTCATAATCGTATGTGTTAAACTACATATTTCCACCAATGTAGAACTACGACAATTTCGATTCTACGGTCATGTATATTTAGTTTTTATGGCGTCAAATTTTTAAATTTGTGTCTGGTAAATTGTTTATAAAAAAAAATATGAAGATGTGATGTGTTTGCACCAATTAATTGAGAAACATAAATTTGCATTTTTTTTAAAAAAAAAAAAAAATAAAAAAAAAAAAAAAAAAAAAAAATATTCTACGTTCGCATTTTGTTTCTCTTAATATATAAATGAGTTGATCGAACATTTTGTTTTGTCATTAGAAAACATCTATGGCATCGAACAAAACAGATTTGCTGGATCATAATTCAAGATAGAAAACCATTCCACGAAACCATACCGTTCGGACGAAAATTTTCCATGATTTCGTTTAAAACACAACACACTCGCCCGTGTTTCGACAAACATGTGATTCGCGCGCGATTTTTTTTTCTTCGAACATATATTTCTGAGAATGTCGGCGACATTCATAACAACTAATTTGATAATATTACAAACAAATGTGTTTTCTAAGAACGAAGACCGTTGGCGGCGAAACTAGAAAGGTAATTTCGGCGCGCAGGGGGGGGGGGTAGACAGATATCGATGAACACTTTGCATACGTTTGCTCGATGCATTAAGAGAGCCCGTTCTGTTCTCAATCCTCTCTTGCTCTTGTTTGGATTTATCCGTTCCTACCCTTATTCCCCTCGAGTTGCAGAGGTTCTTTCGCAGGTGAGTACAAGGATTTTGTCTGCCCCCCAAGAGAATTTCAAATTGCCTTCCAGAGGCACCCAACACGCAAAAATTCACAACCCTATCCGCCTGGACGTTATTGTTTACACGCGGAATAAAAGGGTCCAAAAACTCAGAACCCATACCACGAGAAACCGAAACGAGTCGGAACAAGGCATTATTTTGGTAGCAGTCTAAGTGCAGACATATTTTAGACAAGCGAGTCGTTCGATACATGTGACAGACCGATGAAGGTGATTTGCAGATCGAGTTAAGTCAAGAAATATATCAGTTTCTTTATAACATAGCAGAGTAGGATAGTTTTATTACCGAGTTGAAGCATGTAGATTCGAGACTAGCGCGCTTTATTGCCTTCGAGTTGTTGTACCGAAGAGTTTTGTAGTTTTGCAGTTCAAGAAAGTTGAAGAAATCCATCATCTGAAAAAAAAAATAACAGAGTACGAATAGGTTTTCAGACCCAGTTTTGCAGACCATTTCAGGCGTCTAGATATTTGTACATAGCGCGCCCGATGTTTTTTTTTTTCCGATTGATGCGCGGAAGAGCTTTGTAGTTCATCTGGAGCTCGAAATTAGACAAGGAATTTATCATCATTTCCAGAAAACTTGATAGAGTACGAATAGTTTCGCGAACCTAGTTTTGGTAGCAGACTGAGTTCAGACATCCAGATGCTTGAGGCGAACGCGCCATATTCTAGATCGATTAGTGGTCTCTGCCAGTTTTTCTACAGCCCGAGTTAAGTTCAGACAAGCCGTCTTGCCAGAGTCTTTTTTGGGTAGTATGTATTCGATCGAGCTGAGATTCAGATGGCGAGCGGGAGTAAGATCGAATATGAGGGGGAAATGCTGGAGTTCTAACGATTTCTAAATCTCAAGAGATCGAAATTAAACCGAGCAAATTATGAAAAGCATCCATCGAGATGTTTTTTCTGCTCATTTGCCCCTCAGCGCGCCGGCATTATTAGGGGCCGGTGGTAAACCGTCAACCTCGGTTACCACCGGGAAATCGTAGAGGTTCCTCGTGCAATGCGGCCGCGGCAATCTCGTATTGCGCGTGCGAGGGCGGGAGGAAGTAAAGGAGAAAAGAAGTGAGGAGAAAAGGAGATGAAGCAGGTGAGGAGGAGAAGCATGACGGGGAGGGAAACTAGCAGAAGAAGGAGAAAGAGGGAAAGTCTAAGAAAGGTTTCGTCATTTTTGGGCATTAATCGAGCACGAGTGTTTTTTTTTTTTCTGGTTCCAACTTTTTTTCGAACCCAGTTCTTATGCCAGACCGAATTTAGGCGTCTGGAAACTTGAGTTAGCGCGCTTGTTAATTTCATCGCAGTTGTTGCCGAACGGCGCTCTGTAAATCATTTGCAATTCGAGTTTTAGAACACCATACTATCTCTAAAATTTAGCAGAGTACGGAAAGTTTTTGAGACTCAGTTTTGATGGCAAACCGAGTTCAGGCGTCTAGATATTTTAAATTCGTGCGCCTGATGATTTCGATAGTTGTACCGAACAGCTCTGGTTCATTCGCAATTCGAGTTAAACCAAGAAACCAACGCCATGTTGAGGCAAGAAAAACCATCACCATCTCAAAGAAAAATACAGAGTACGAATAGTTTCTCGGCTCCAGCGCTGATGACAGACCGATGTCAGGCGTCTAGATATTTTGAACTAGCGCGTTTGATGATTGCTTTCCCATTGTTGCGTCGAGTAGTTCTGAAGCTCATCTGCAGCGTGAGTAAAGGCAAGAAAGCCACAGACATTTGTTTCCAATTTGCAGAGTATCAATAGGTTTTCAGCCCCAGCGTTGACGGCAAACGATTCCAGGCGTCTAGATACTTTCAATTGCCGTGACTGCTTTGAGTTCATTTCCAGCTCGAGCGATTTGAAGAAAACCAACGCCACATCCAACAAAAAACAGAGTACGAATAGTCAGCGTTGATAGCAGACCGAGTTCAGGCGTCTGGGAATTTCAAATTAGCGCGCCTGATGATTCCCGTCCGATTGCTGTGCCGAACAGCTCAGTAGTTCATCCGCAGCTCGAGTTAAGACAAGAAGCTCATCATCATCTCCAAAAAATAGTAGAGTAGGAATAGTTTTGTGGACCTGGCTCTGGTAGCAGACCGAGTTCAGACATCGAGATATTTGAGACGAACGCGCCAGACGATTCTAGATCGATTAGGTGTGCCTACCAGCTCTGCAGCTCTCCTACAGCCCGAGTTAAGTTGAGAAAAACCGACAGCACCTGTCAAGATGACCCGAACAACCGATCCCGCCTGAGTGCTTTTTTGCAGTAATATGTGCGCGATCGAGCTGAGATTAAGATGGCGAGCAGGAATAAGATCGAAGATGAGGGGAAAAATATCAGAGCCCCAACGAATGGTTGAATTTGAGAAATTCAATTTCAATAAGACAAATCATCAGTCGAGATTTTTTTGGCCAATTAGCCCCCGGCGCGCCGGAATTACTCTTCTAGTTTCGCCGCTAACGCTCTCAGGGAAGCTCTACGAGTCACTCTTCTAGCTTCGCCGCTAACTCTATTGGGAAAGCTTTACGAGTCAATTCCTCGCACTTCGCTCACTGACGAGGCTTCTGCTTGAGACTACCTCCATGCTCAAGCCTGAGGGGCGCAAAAGTGACGACGGATACAGGTTTCCGATAACCTGCTCGGATTACCAACGTGAAGTGCTGGCTCCCATAGAGAGGGCCCCCCGCTACAAGTTCTGGATGACCCCCGGATTAGTAACGTGATTTGCGGAGCCCATAGGCTCCCGCCTGCGACGTCCTCGCACTTCACGCGCAGTGACGAGGCCCCCGCCTGCGACTCCCTCCATACTCAAGCCTGAGGAGCCCAAAAGTGACGACAGTTACAGGTTTCTGATGACCCGCTCGGATTACAATGTGAAGTTCGGGCCCCGTAGAGGGGGCACCCGCCTGAGATTTCCTCGCAATTCACTCACAGACGGGGCTCCCGCCTGAGACTTCCTCGATGCCCGAGGGGAGGTCAAAAGTGACGACAGCTACAAGTTCTGGATGACCCGTTCGGATTAGTAACATGATCTGCGGGGCCTATGGGGAGGGGGCCCTTGCCTGAAACTTCATCACTATTCTCTCGCAGACGAGGCTCCCGCTTGAGACATCTTCCGCCGTCAGAATGGGGAGTGAGTGAGGACCCAGTGATGAGTGAATGATGATCATGATGATGAGTGAATGAGTGCTGGTTATGAATGGGGATTCAGTGTGTGAGTGTGATGATGATGGTGCCAATGAAAGCGTGTGAGTGTGTGGTTGATGAAGATGACGATGATGATGAATGGAAGAGTGAGTGAGAGTGAGTGTTGCGGAGGAAGAGGGGGGGGGTGGGTGGGTGAAGACTGCGCGGGGTGTCCAGAGACAACAAGAACCCCACTTTGGATGTAGGAAATGAAGCACACATTCTTGCTTTCATAGAATATCGCACGCCAGCTTTCTCACGCGCTTCGAATTCTGTCTGGTTGCCGTTTGACCGTGTCCAGACGGAATTTCTACGTGCCCTGGGCATAACTGAGTACGAAGTGCTGCACAACTGTAATGTTGCCCCCCTTGATGCCCGCAGGGGTATAGCCAACTTGGGCCTTATTCACCGCGCAGTACTCGGTTTCAACCCTCCGTGCTTCGGAGTTTTTTTCTCCGTTGACTCCTCCCCTCCTCTTCCCCGCTCCCCTCGCCGCCACTTCCGTCACTTGCGTGGCCCGTGCTCTCTCCGTGCCGCGGACTAGCTTATGCGTTCCGCACTGGGTGGCACGAGAGTGTATAATTTGCTTCCAGATCTCCGCTGACAATGTTAAATGGTTTCAACGCCTTCTCGCCGATTTGCTTTGTGTCGTTTCTGCCGAAGGGCCGTCTTGGCCACAGCTTTTCAGGTGGCGCGTGCCGATGGCTTCGCACAGCTTCCGAAATTATTTTTCTTGGCAGCCCGCTGAATGAGTCTGTTCTTCTCCTCGTTCTTCGTTCTCCGTCGTCTCTCTCCTTTTCTCAGCTTCTCGTTTTTTTTTGTCCTCTTTCGTTCTTCCCCCGTCGTCCCTCCGGCAGTGTTGCCGCCCGCCGGCCTGCTGTGCTGGTTCCGGTGGCCGCTGTTCTGCCATCTCTCCTGTCGTGCCCGCCTGAATTTTTAATGCTTTAACTGCCGAGTGGCGCCGTGGTGTGCCGCAGAGGTGCGATAGAGAAAAAACATCACATGGGCGGGATCGTGTGTTCAGTGTCATCTTGGCAGGTGCTGTTGGTTTTCTTAACTTAACTCGAGCTGTAGATGAGCTACAGAACTGTTCGGCAAAGCAATCGACAGGAATTCCTCAAGAGCGCTAGTCTTAATTGAGCACCTGGATGCCTGAGATCGGTCTGCTACTAGAGCTGGGACAAAAATATTCGTCCTCTGCTATGGTCAAGCTGATGTTAGTTCGGTTTCTCTACTTAATTCGGGCTGTAGGCTGGCTGCAGAGCTGAGAAGCACGTTCCGAACAGAAATCATCAGACACATTCGCCTACTGTATCGAGACGTCTCAATTCGGCTTGCAACCATAGCTGCGACCGAAAAACTATTCGCACTGTACATATTTCACGAGAGATGATGTGCGTTCCCTCAATTGAGTTCGAGCTTTAGGCCAGCCGCGGAGCCGAGATGCACACCAATCGACAGGGAATGCTGAGAAGCACCAGTCTAAGGCATCTAGACGCCTGAGATCGGTCTGCTACCAGAGCTGCGACCAAACAAATATTAGCACCCTGTCATTTTTATGAGAGACGGTGTTGGGTTTCTGTATTTAATTCGAGTTAGAGGCGGGCTGAGGAGCTGCGAAGCACACCGCTCAACAGGAAACCATCCGACACAATCGCCTGCAATATCGAGACGTCTGAGATTGGTCTGGTAGCTACAATTGAACAGCTACTTGCACGCTGCAATTTTTGGGGAGAAATGATGTTTGTTTTCTGTGCTCAATTCGAGCTGCAAGCTAGATACGGAGCTCAGATGTACACCAATCAATCGACAAGAAATGTTGAGAAGCGCTGGTTGAGAACATTTAGAGGGCTGAGATCGGTCTGCGTCCAGAACTGCGACCTCAAAAAACTATTTGCGCTCTTCAAATTTTAGATCGGCGGCGTTGGTTTTCCCCGCTTCATTCGAGGTGTAGGCAAGCTACAGAGCTGGGAAGCAGATTGTTCGACGGGAGTGATCACAAGGGCTGGTCTGCAGTATCGAGACGAACGAGCTGTGGGCAAGCAACGAGCTGTGAAGCATATTTCTATGAAACCGCACTCTCGCGCTGGCGCGGAATGCAAGACTGCCGCGCCCGTGCGCCATTCGTGTATATCGCAAGGAAGCTCCGCGAGTTCCCAGCGGCAACCAAGGTTGAGGGTTCGCTGGCTTCCAGTTCCCGTGCCCCTGCAGAGCCCAAATTCACAAGACGCAAAACAAGAGTCGCCGAAAAATCATTAGAGGCAGCGGCGATGAAATCCGGAAGAAGATTGTTAAACCGGGCGCCTCCTAGAGCAAACTGAAACGCGTAATTGGGCGAGCGCAACCCACGCAGATCCTTGAAATGACGATAATGACAGCGAGGAGAGGAGGATGAATAGTATTTGGGCTGTAAATATTTACCAGAGGTGATGGTATTCGAGTTGTGCGCCAGCTGCGGAGCTGATCTGCGCACCAATCAAGACTGCTGAGAAGCACGAGTCTGAAGTATCTGGACGCCTGAGATCGGTGTGCTACCAGAACTGCGACAACTTATTTGTACTCGAAATAATCGTTCAAGGTCTGGCACCGAGGGCTGATCTATGAGTTGCACCTAGAATGGCAATGTTCCGGCGTGCATCCAGAAGCGCTGGGCGAAACTGTAACAAAGCATCCCGGACGGACACGCCCACAGCTCGCAAAAAAACGGTTCTGGACAGCGTCGATGATGCAGAAGGTCGATCGTGGGCAATCGCTGGAGAACGATTTTTCGCACAACAAAAAGCGTGCCCTTTGTTGTAAAGCAGCATCATTTCGGGCAGCGCGTGGAAACGCCTGGCCAGTAACAAACACGACGCACGTGAATGACAAACTGCTCGACTGCAGAATGCATTCGTTACTAACAATCAAAGGCGCTTCCAAAATATTGAAATCGTGTGTGCAAACATTGCGGACCTTTCCTTGCTCGCATCGAAAACAACAATGAGAATACTCAGCGTGCATGATATAAGAAGAACGTCAGCCTCGAAGGACGGCTTCCATCGTGAACAAAGACGTTCCAAAACGGCGGGCCCCAGACTGTGCCTGGCAGCGCTTGCCAGGATGGCACTCAACACCAAATCCCGCCTGCGTACTTTTTGACAGTATTATCCACCCGGTCGACCTGATATCCAGATGGCGAGCAGGAACAAGATCGAATATGGGGAAATAGTAGAGCTCAAACGACTTGTTGAATTCAGAGAAATTGATTTCCAATAGGCCAGCTAGCCCGCCAGCGCGCCCGAATTACTCTTACGATTTGCCGCTTCGCTCTTAGGGAAGCTCTGCGAGTCACTGGGCGGGCTCGCATTTTTGGCGTCGATTTTTGCGCGATCATTCTTTGCGTGCTCTACGCGACTGGCGTGGCTATCTCGTTTGTCCTCTTCGTTTTTTTCTCTCTTCCTTGTGCCCTTCGCCTCCATGCCCTCTCTCTCCCTCTCTCTCTCTCTCTCCCTCTCTCTCTCTCTCTCTTTCTTCTTGCTGCTGTCGCGTCTCGCCGTCGTCGGTCGTCCGCTCCTTCTCCCTCCTTCTCTCTCTGCCCTCTCTGGCCGCCCTGCGTGGATCGCTTGGTGCGCGCTCGGCGCGGTGCCTTGCTGGGGGCTTGGCCCCCGCTCCCCCCTATCCTTCCTCCTCTTTCCCCTCCCCGTCTTGCGTCGTTGTCGTTGGAGTTGCTTTCTCTTTCTTCCTCGCTCCCTCCATCCCTCTCTCCTTCCCCTCTTTGCCCCTCTCGTTCCTTCTCCTTTCTCGCGACGTTTGGAGTTCGCTGCCTGTCCTGGCTGCGCCCCGCGGCTGCCGCTGTTCCGTTCCGCTGGGATTGCCCCGGCATGTTTAATGTATTGTGTTCTCGTCCGCCGTCCTACTTGCGCAGGTAGTTGCGTGGTGTGGCGCGGGACATTCGCGAGGCAGTGCAACATGTAAATATTTTAAACATACAATGTGACAAGACATCATAAAACATAACACATGACATAATATATATATATATATATATATAGATGCTCGCCCCTCCCCCCCCACCACCGCCGCCCCAGCGCCCCCGGGCGACGGTCTGGGGGGTGGTGGTGCATCCCCCTCATCTTCGTCGTCTTTCTCATCTTCCTCCTCTCCTCATCCTTATCCCTGTAGATCCTTATCTTATCTCTCCTCCTCCTGCTCCTCATCCTCTGCTCCTCTCGCGGGGCAGTGCAGCCTCGGGCTGGGGCGCAATCCGTCTCGATCCAACTGTCGAGGCTGCAAGGTGGAGGGTGTTTCGCCCCGCTTGGAGAGGAAGAGGCGGGGGTGGGGGTGGGCGATGAGAGGGGGGGGGGGGGGGGGGCAGCGTGGCAGCGTGATTTTTCGAAGAGCTTTTTTGGGGGGGGATGGGTGGAATATTCTATTGTCGATGTAATAGTATGTTCTGTCTAGTTTATTATCGTAGACGACCCGAAACTGCAACATTGCATATTTCATGTCAGTGCAGTAGTGAGATGATATATGAATTATCTATACATTTTGGCGGATTACTACTCCGAGCGGGTCACCCCCCGAACAGCCCCTAGGCCATCGGCGAAGGAGGAGAAGGAGGGGAAGCAGGAGGCTCTCGGAGAAGGAGGTGGAGGAGGCCAGCATGATGGTCGCTGCTTCCTCGAACGCGCAGGCGAAGCACATCTCCGCGGAGTGTGTCCAGGCCAGAACGCTGCACAATCCTAATGCCATGTGAGTTCAGAAGTACATCAACGCGAAGCTGAGGCCGGGGGGCGTGCGGAAGAGGTTGAAGTGGTTGTGGGAGCGCGTCCGCGTTCTTGCTTGTCATCGAGAAGATAAGCACGGTGGCAGCCGCGCTGTGCAACGCGCTGGACCTTCACGCATGCCACGGACACAGTCGCACGCACGACGTGCAGGAGTCCACCTACCAGCTGCCGCGCCACCACTTCGGGCGCGCCCCCATCGTGTTGCACCTCGGCGACTTCCTGCCGCTGAAGCCCACCTGCAGCATTGGCTTCCTGACGGGCCCGAACAAACGCCGGACGACGACGGGCAGTGCAAATACGCGGACCCGCCGACGGTGGAGATTCAGCACGCCATCGAGGTCTTCTTTCAGATCGAGGTAAAGGGCACGAAGCGCCTCGAGCCCGGGGGCCTTCTGATCACGTTCCTCAGCTGCACTCGCGAGGGCAAGCCCTGCCCGCCAGAGGTCTGGTCCGCCTGGGAGAAGACGTTGGCCTGGGACAACCGCGGCATCCTGGGCCCTCGGCACCAGCGCGAGAACTTTCGGCTCGGCTACGGCATGGGCGTGTACTGGGAGACCCTGGCGAGGTGGATCAACGCGCGCGCCCGTCCCGGCGCACTGCGCCTGGGCGTGCCCTTCGTTTCGTTGCAGGCCGTGGTCGAGTGCAGCTCGATTCGGGGCGATCCCGACGCGGGTCCGCGACTCTTGGACGTCCCGAACACGCGCAAGACGGGGGACATCCACGGCGTCTTGCCCCACGTGGGCATGGAGGTGCGGTTCGCGGCCGCGCAGGAAGAGCTGAAGAAGAAATTGGCACTCGTGCAATAGCAGCGGCCCACCACCGTGTCTTTCGAGTTCCACCGCGAGGACGAGCAGCAGTGCGAGGAGTGCTTGCCTGGCCAGCTCTTACGCCCCCGCTTCCCACTGCAGGGGATCTGGCTGCAGGTGCACGGCTTCGAGGAGTCTCCTATCTACCAGGAAATCGCCGAGATTTTGCGACAGGGCGCCGAAGACGCCGACGACGGCGGCCAGGCCGATGCGCGGGCGCGGAGCTTGCTGATGTTCAGGCCCAGCGATCAGGAGTTCAACTGGCAGAGCTCGGGGCTGCGCGCCGCGCGCCGCGCAGGGTTCACCCTGGCGCGCGCGCCCTGCCTGACCTCCGCGCTGTCGCAGGGCCGAACGCCGCGCAAGGGCGTCGCCATCGACTGCGCGAGAGACGGGGGCGCTGGCCGCGCGGGGATGTCAAACGAGCAGTGGTGGCCGCACCTCTACGTCATGTTCTCCCGCGCCACGCGCGTGCGGAACGCGCCGGTCCTGCGGCCGCCGCCGCGAGCGCTCCTGGAGCGAGGGCCGCCAGCGTCCTTGCGGCAGGCGCTCGAGGAGTTCGACAAGAGAGCGAGCGGAGTGGTCCAGGGCGGAGGCGGATCAGCTCGCGGCAGAGCTGGGCTTCGTGCCGCCCCCCGCCCGAGCGCGGCTGCGCCCCGCTCGAAGCCCGCGGGGTGGTCCCAACGGCTTGGTCTTGCGCGCCAGCGGTTCGCGCGGTTGCCCCGACGTCTTGGCGCGCGGGTTTGCCCCGGCGGCTGCGCGACGTGGCAATTATAATGCGCGCCCGTGCTGGCCGAGGCAGCGACGGCGCCGGGGGCAGTCGACGTGCGCGCTCGTGCAATAGACAGCGGAGGAGGTGGCGGGGCGCGAAAGAACGGGAGGGCGAGGATGGGAGAAACGTAGGGGGCGGGAGGAGGGCCTGCGCCAGGGCGACAAGAAAAATACGCAGAAGGAAACAGTAAGGATGCCTCATCAATCACGAGGCCGACGGTGAGTTTTTCCCATGATTCGCCGAGGGTATTCTCACCGGGGGTCTTTCCGTCGGAGTAATTAATTCCTAGACTTGTCGAGGGGTGCCCGTGAATCCGCAGATTTCGAAGGTTGTGGGACGCTAGGTACCCCCTTCGGTCCTCGGTTGAAGCGGTGCGCATGGGGCGCGGACCCGCGAGGCTTTTGTTTTCCTTGCT
>CAUYUJ010017775.1:22500-71088 GCA_963575745.1 Prorocentrum cordatum
GTTACGGTAATGATCGTACGAAGAGGGTTGCACGAACCCCTCCCCACATGCTGGTGCTCGCGCGCATGTTTTGGCGATCGCAGCGCGCCGCCGTCCCGACGTGCCACACCCTACGCAAGCGTTACTGTTGGCCTGGGCCGCCTTCCCTCCAGGGGCCCATGCGAATGCGACTCGTAGATTTCTCGGGGTGGAATTTCGTGGGGGGCTATCGTGTGTTGTCGGATGGGGGCCCGCGCTCGAAGGGGAACCCCCTCGGGGTCCGGCAACCTTGCCCATACCTATAGCACCTTCATCTCCTTACCCTTCCCCACTTCTCCTCCCTATAGATTTGAGCGTGTTTTGTTTTTCAGCATAACAATGTTCACACGCAATACATCAAAAACCAGACTCAAGGGAGCCTTACCTTCGGGGTGGCCATCGAGCGCGCTCCGTGGTTGCCGCGGGGGATCGAACGCTTGTGCCGTGTGGCGGCCTCGCTGCACGTGGCTGCGCTGGTGCTGCAGTCTCCGTGCTGCTGTCTCCCCCCGCCGCCTCGGACGGTCGCGACGGCTTCGTGGCCCCGCGGCGTTGCGTTTTTTGCTCGTTTGTTAGGCGTCGTTTCGTGCTGAACAGATGTATGTAGACATACTTTGTTTTTATCCTCGGGCGCGTCGCGGACGTTGCCCGCCCCCCCCCGCCCCCTTCCGGGTAATGGTAGCGGTCGTGCGTGGGGGGGCCTGAGTCTCTCTTCGCATGTTGGTGTTCGCGCGCGTACCATGCCCCACCCCGCCCAAGCGTGAATTGTGACCGAGGGCCCCAACCCCTCCCCCACCCTTGGGTAACGACTGTTACTTGAAATAATTGAACAATATCATGCGCAATATTGTGATCACGCCTTGATCAGCAGCGCGCCGCGCGGAATCCATTGCCGCATCGGAAGTCATCGTGCTCCTCCAGGCAGGAAAGACTTCTCGAGCTACGGGCAGATGTGCGCGTGCTGTTGCTTACATGCTATTTTCTGCAGCCATGGCAAATGTAGCAAGGCCCCGAGCGGAGCCTGGACCGAACGGTAATGAAGTTAATTGAGTTATATCTCTTCATGGGCATTCCCGCGCATGGCAGGCTGTTCGAGCATGACACGATAATGAATGCTTTGTGGATTGCCAAGAGGAGAATGGGAATAAGGAGGATGAGCAGAAGGAGGAAAACGAGGATGGTAGGACGAACAAGAGGGCGAATCTACATATACTCGGATCGTAGCAATAGCTGCCGCATGACTTCAACGCTGTTGATGAAGTGTTGACGCTGTGCTTTGCCCCACCAGCCCATCCAGAAACGATCCCCGGGCGAGTTTCCTTGATAAAGGAAGCGTCGAATCATGCGGTGGCAAACAGAAGGGGGCAGCCGCCCAACCAAAGCCTGGGGTCAGCCTGAGCAGACTCAGGATCCAACCGTAGAGGCCGTCACGGATCTTTCGATTCGGGAGCCCGTGGAACACTTCTCGGGGCCCTCTTTGGGCGCCGTCGGGGTTGTTTTGGGAGCCCCTTGGGCCCCGGTTCGAGTTCCTGGGGGCCCTCTTGGGGCCGTCTTGGGGGACGTCGATTAAAAACGTGGGTTGCAGTAATTAGCCTCGTCCCCTCCTCCTCCTCCTCCTCCTCCTCCTCCTCCTCCTCCTCCTCCTCCTCCCTCCTCCTCCTCCTCCTCCTCCTCCTCCTCCTCCTCCTCCTCCTTCTCCTCCTCCTCCTCCTCCTCCTCCTCCCTCCTTCTCCTCCTCCTCCTGCCGGAGCTGGAGCCCGACACATCGTGTCTTGGGACCCCGTGGCACGCCCTTAGGGCGCTTTTGGGACCGTCCTGGGGTCTTTTTAGGTCTCTCTTGGGGCTGTGTTGGGAAACATTGGAGCCGTCTTGGGGCCTCAGAAACCCGTCGGAAGTGACCATGCGATATGGTATGTGCCATTGAAACACAGATGTCGTTTGAAGGATTGGCCTCTTGGGGGCGTCCTTGGGAGCCTCCGAGTTCACCTGTAATTGTCTTGTGGCCGTCTTGCAGCCCGTTGGAGGCATGCTGGAAGCAATGTTAAGGCAACTTGGACCATCTTGTGCTATTTTGAAGGCCACCTGAATGCTTCTTGGGCGACTTCGGAGCCATCTGGGCCAAACGCCCCCAGCAATGCACTTAAAAAGCCAGCATCTTTTAACATCTCATGGTTTTCCCATCTGCTTTATTGATGAAGAAGGGATGATTCCCTGATTTGGGTTGTTCCTCTGGGACTCAATAATCACTTCACGGAACAGTCCTGTGGCGCTCTTGGGGCGCTCCTGTGTGCTCGTTGGGCCATCTTGGAACTCGTCTGGGCCCGTCATGGGGATCCCCTGGGCGTCTTTTGAACCGTAATGATGGCCTGGAATTCCATCGGACAAGAATGCGAGAATGTAACGATTATCGACACACACCTGGTTCTGAATGATTTTGGCATGTCGGAAGGAACCTTGGGGTGCTTTTGGAGCAGTCTTGGCTAATTGGAGCCGTCCTGAGGCAGAGTTGAAGCCTCTTGGGGGCATGCGGGAACCAGCATTGAGCCATCCAGGACTCCCTCGTGCCATTTTGGGCATACTGTTGAGCTACCTGATACCATCTTTGAGCCACTTTCAGCCGTCTTCGACGCTCTACCTCGTCGCGCCCCCCCTCCTAATCCTGAAGAGGGACTTCCCCGAGACTGGCGTGCCTCTCCCCCGTCTTATCCTCGGCGGGGCAATGCATGGCGAGGCGGTCTCCAAGACAGGCACCAAGATTGCCCAGTATGGCTTTCGCCAGACCTCTAGAAGACTTGAAAACCGCTACAAGATGGTCCAAGGTGGGCCCGGAGCATCCCGAGGATGGCCTCGAGAGGCTAAATATTGTTAGCCGTCTAGTTTTGTCCACGGTTTTAGCTGGCTAGGATGTCGTTTGGGGATAAGGTCACCGCCCCGCCCATTTGGGGGGGGGGTCAAGGTTTAGGCGTCGTGGGAGGGTTTAATCCCTTAAATCGGAACTATATCCCTTAAATTTATTTTTAATGACGTTAGCAGTTATGCGCCGTAGCGATGCTAGGCCGTGCTTGTGAGACTCTGAGTACATGATACACATGCGCGGTGTGCCAACGCAACATAAGCAACATTGTCGGCATATGCGCGGGCGGTCGGGTGATCCAGATGGATGCGCCCAGTGTGTTGGGTCCTCTATTTGTTGCAAGTTGTTGTAGACTTTCCGTCGACGCGCGTTCGTGTTCATCGTCTCGACACGACGCAACCGATACGTATCACGCGAACGACATGCTCAGGGGAGCCAAGAACCGACACCCCGAGACGAAACCACCTTTAAACCACGAAAACAAACCTTCACCTGCCGTCCACCGCGCCCAAACCACCCTGAAACCACCCTTGGCGGGGAAGTGGTTCCCTTATCCGCAGATGTGCCGAACCCACCTCCTAGCCAGTTTTAGCCTTATCGCTTGCTGGCTTCCGATCGGCTCTTACGGAGGAATGACCGCCGTGGAGGGCTCCCGGAGAGATCTAAATCGCGAGCAGGCCACACGACCACTCGTACTTGACGCCACGTTGGTCGCAAGACAGGCCCCAGGAGGGTTCCTCAGGCTCGGCGAAGCCCCAAGAGCACTTCAAGAGAGCCCCAGAGGGCCCACACTCAGCCCCAAGAGGGCCCCAAGATAATTCCCAACACAGCTTCACCATAGTCCTAAAAAGTCCCCCGAAACCCTCAAATCCGAGGCTCTGCCCATCACGTTTTTTTTGTTCGTCCGTAAATGCTTTCCACATTAAAACAAGTGGGTTGGAAGAGGAAGCGCCCTCGATTACTTACAATGAGGGCTGGTGGGATTCAGTGGGTCTTGCAATGAGGACGTGGGCCAGCCAAGGGCGGGAGGCGGGGAATGTGATTGACATGATGGGAAGACTTGCGCATTTTAGGCGTGGAGCAGTCTGGCAAGGGCCACTAGCGCAGTCAACACGATGAGGGGCTTCCCATCGAAGTGGGAACATTTGTAACTGGATTTGGATTTAGTTTTCGCGTTGCAAAAGGGCTTATAGGCGCTGGGTCCGCATATCCGATCGGCCTCAGGCGACCGATTTTATTGTAGTAAAGCCAAGCCAGCATGGGTGCCTGAAGGGAAAGACAATTTCGCATGGGTGTAGCGGCTTTCAGCATCTTTCGCTTACTCTTCCATTTGCGCTGTCCGAGGTTGTTGGCTACGTCGGGCAACAGTTTCTTAGATGGCGTTTCACGGCAGACTGCTTCACAGGTGTCTGACGGGTCGGCGAGTTAGAGTTGGCTTCTTATGCTGTTTTTCTGAAGCAGGTCGCAGATACCATGTTGTGTTTGCGGCCATCACGCTATTCCAGGACGTCCGTGCAGCATCTATTAGCACCGCTTCGTATATGCTTGTCGGCATGCCTTCGCAGGACACTTTGCCCATCAACATGCTTCCGTCCAGTTTTGCAGCATGCGCAGTCGAAAAGGCTCGCGCGCGTAGTGCGTACAGACACTCTTGGTACCATGTCACTTGAACAGCCTCACACTTTTCAATTCGGGCGGGCGCGTAAAACAAAAAACATTTCCAGGGGAAACCTATGATCGTGTGCGCACTCTTTTCGCTGCTGTGTTTTTCTGAAATAGAACTGGGTCCCACCAGTGGTGCATATTAAGCGAGCGCTGTGCAATTACACATGTACACGTTGACAAGCACGCGCAATCATAACCACGCGCCAGAAGCCATGGAGTACCAATGTAACGTGCTAGTGGCCAACGTTTCTGCCATCAGCTAAAACGAAGTGCTAAGAGTTTGAATCGAACGCTGAAGAAGGCAATGTAAACTTCCCGAGTGTAATGTTTGTAGAGAAACGAAGGGTTACCACGAGCATTGTGGCAACAGTCACGTCCGAGCCCAATATGTCGTACACGGAAGCTTTCAGACAACAATCGCGTAATTGGGTTTGGTTTCCAAGCGTATGTTTAGCCATTTGCTGTGGTCGGTTGTAAGTTTAGAGGGTTGTACTACTGGTGTTCATGTTGTTGAGGTCTCACTACTGGAGAGTAATTGTTTTTTTCAATTGAAGTGCCCCTCCTGGCGCTCGCAGCCTGTTTTTTTTTTTATCAGGGAAAGTCTCCCTCCTCAAACTGGGCCCATGGCCCCAGGTTTGCAACACCAAGGGCTCCCGCCTGATGTTTCTTCACAATTTGTTTCCGAGTCGCGCTCTCGCGCGGGAGTTCCTCACCATTTATTCAGGAATCGCGCTCTCGCGTGGGACTTTCTCCCAATGTATTCAGACGCCGCGCCCTCGACATTCAGGAATCACGCTCTCGCTGTGGATTTCCTCACGATTGATTTGGGAATGGAGCTGTCGCTCGAGATTTCCTTGCGATTCATGCAGGACGCACGCTTCAGCAACCCGCCTGCTCGACCTGGCAGCCTGGGCCCTCCTTCCCGACCCGCCTGGTAGGGTCTACCCGCCCGATCTGCCCGTCTGGTTCTGTCGCGTGTTTTCTGCTCCTAGCCCGTGCTACATCCTCCTCCCTCCCCCATGTCCTGCCTTCCATCCGTCCTCTCTTCCCCTGCTTCAGGGGCTGCGCGAAATACACGTTGCAGGTAAGAACGATATACCCCCAAGGGGGTACGGTCGGGGACGAAGAGGGCGGGTATCGAGGGTTCGGATATACGTGTTGAATCGCACGTGAACAGATAAGATCGAACAGTCTTAAAATGATTGTTGTTGTTGTTGTTGTTGTTGTTGTTGTTGTTGTTGTTGTTGGTTATCTTGCTGTCTGTCGCCTTCGTATTCTCGGCATTATTCATTGCTGGGGTCATGTTGTGGGGCTGTTCAGTTTTGGTAGGAAATGATACCACGGATCATTCTCATGCTCGATGCTTCAGTACCAGTCCTGTGTTGCCCGCTTCTAACTTGCAACCAAGCTGCTGCTGTTTTGACTTTTGTACGTCTTGCTGCCACGGAGCCAGCCAGGGCTTTTCCGCCTTCGTGCTGTATTGAAACTTGTGCAGCTATGATGCGTGGTCCGCCCACGTCCTCAGGAGTCAGTTCTTTGCGGCCAAAGAATTGCACGCTTGCGACTTTTACGATCAGCATCGATTGGATCTCATCCTTTCCTTTCTCAGTCTCCCTCTTCTCTTTCTGGCGACCTTTTTCGTTTGTCCCGCTCTCTTGGGTGATCTGCGTTTTGCACTTCTGGACGTTCACCCATTTGGGTTGTTAGACGTCGGGAGTCCGCTTGCGACGCATTTGTCTCTGACCTCGCTGCGGCAACTCCGTGGCACGCTCTCAAACCACACTATTGGATTTCAGTGCACACCATCTGGTGCAGCTGCGGGAGGAGGAGCTCATGGTGCGAGGGCAGAGAGGGGGAAGGGGAGGTGTGGCCGTGGTCGGATTCTTCTTCTGCTGCAGAGGAGGAGAACACGCAAGAGGATACCGCGTGGACGGCTCCGGGCAGCCCGGCGAGCAACGATTTCACCGTGGTGGACGCTCCCCCCGAAGAGGGAAGTCAAGATATCGGGTGGTGGGGGGCGCCTGGAGCAGATGATTCTTCAGTGGCGAAGCCCTCCGCAGGAGAATCGGCGGGCGATTCTAAGGCACCGTCGTCTAGTCCCGCCAGCTCGTGGAACCCACTGAGAGCTCTGACTGGTGAGGGCGACGCGGGAGCAGGCGGTCATCAGGAGGATGATGGCGCTGGGTCTTGGCCGAAGACGAACGTGACGGGTGTTGATATGCCGTGGGGCGGCGATCATGGTGGGGATTGGCCGCAGTGCCCTCGGGATCGGCGAACCCATCTGCAATCATCTTCCTAGGAACGATGCCAAGTAGTGAAGATTTTCATGTCGTGATATGTGGTCGGTATCATGTTTTCACAGGTGCCTGCCAGCTTGCGACTCGACGGCACCTCGACGGCAATGTCGCTTATATGTGGCAGCCGGTAGGGCATGCACACCAAGCAGAGCTCCATTGCGGAAGTGTGGCTTATACGCAAAATTATCGTAAGGCCCGGATGGTGGCACGATTCTGGAATGCGAGCGCCATCAGGCACTGTGTGTTGATTTTTTCGCATCACGAGTGCTGGAGTTGTCATACCTTCCTAGATTCTGGTTCTTCCAGCAATGGACCTGTAGTTGGCGCCACGAATTAGTTATATACGATATTCAGACAGGATCGTCGCAAGAGTCTGAGCAGACACGGCTAGCACATTCAGTATTGCCAGCAGTTTTCACCAAGGCACAGGCAGCAATGTAGCAGCTGGCTAGATAGCGACCGCATCGGCACGGTGCGTACGCTCTGAAACCGCCAGAAGGCAGTGCAGCGCACCGTGACATGAGGCCCGCCAGCGCTGCACGCAAGACACCAGCCACGCAGTGCGAGCAGGGTCCGCTGTGAACGGAGTCGCAGAGACAGCGGAACCGACTTGCTCCGCGGGGGCGCGAAGATGTCGCGCTTCGCACGGCTGCCGTTCTCCAAGGCGGTGGCGCAAGGGGGCGAGGGCGCGAAGAGAATCGCGCGTCGCGCATCGTGGGGCGCGATGCGCGAAGTTAGGTGACCCAGGTACCTTCTGCAACAGCACGTCTGCAGCAAATCTGCAGTGATGAACCAATGTTGCCTGTCTTGTCTCTTCTTTCGTTCTCATCTCGTGTTCTGCGCTGGCCCTCCTTGTCTCGTGGTACTTCGGGCATTGGCGCGCGTGGAGGGCGCGCTTTGGGGCGCACGGCGGGATAGATAGTCACTTGCACTGTTTGCAAGTCCCAGGTTGAAATGGCCAGGCGCATCGCCTACGACTGTCGCTCCCTCGACGACCACGGGGACCACGATCACGTCAACGACCAGAAAACCGCCTTGGAAGATTCCCGAGGAAGCCGCTCGTGTCTGTGCTCGCTTCTTGCAGTGGGCTTCACATCAGACCGAGTTCCCAGTCTATCTTAGCCGGCGTGGGCCCCAAGCACTATGTTTATAGCGACATGTGCTGTGCAATATATCGAACACGCCTACGGCGAATCACCGCCGCCCCCTGCCCTTTCGGAAGCGCCTAATGTGGCCGAACGTTGTGGCCAGAGGCCTGCCAAGCTATCGGACCATGTGTTCCCCGAGTCGGTTTGGAAAGCCTTCGGGGAACACGGTGGGGGAGGAAGAGGAAGAGGAGGAGAAGGAGGAAAAATGAGAAGAGGGAGGATGCATCTTCGGAGCCTCTTGAGGCACTCTTGGGCTCGATTGGGCCATCTTGGGACCGTCTTGGAGGCCATGTTGGTGCTATCTTGGGCTCTCTTGGAGCCTCTTGAGGGCCTTTTGGGGCCTTTTTGGGACTTCTCGGGGGCCTCTTTGGCCGTCGTAGGGCGTTCCTGGCTCATCTGACGCCGTCGGGAGCCGTCTTGGGGGCGTCTCTGAACCGGCTTGGCGCCCTCTTGGGGCGCTTCGGGGCCGTCTTAGAGGCCATCTTGGGCGTCTTGGAGGCCTCTTGGCCCGTCTTGGGGCCCTCTTGGGGCCGTCTTGGGGGCCTCTTGGGCAGTCATAGGGTCATCTTGGAGGCCTCGTGGGCGATCTTGGGGCGATCTCGGGGGCCTCTTGGGCCGTCTTCAGCCGTCGGAATGCCGAGAAGAAGCAAATGCCAAAATCTTTCAAAAACCGGATGAAAATCAATGATTTTGGCCTCTTCGGGCCCTCCTGGAGGACCTCTTGAAGGCCTCTTGGGTCGTATTGGGCCGTCTTGGAGGCTTCTCGGGCGACCTTGGAGGTATCTTGAACTCTCTTGGGCCGTCTTGGAGGCCGTCTTGGACCATCTTGGGCGGACTTGGAGGCCATATTGGAATCTTGGAGGCCATTTTGAGCCGTCTTGGAGGATTTTTTGGGGGATTGAGGTCCTGGGCAATCTTTTCGGGTGGCCGGCGGGACGGGCCGAAGCCCCAGGGGGAGTCTTTTTGGAAAAGAACCAACACCAAAACCGAAAGGGTTCAGCACGCCAGGCACCCCTGTGATTAATCAACAGGGGGCGGCGGACTTCGGCCCATCCCGCCACCGCGCCTGGGTTGTGGGTCAGAGTTCTCAAGGATGCTCCTTGGGGTCTCTTCGGAGCGCTCTCGGGGGCATCTTGAGGGCATTTTTTGGGCCTCTTGGGGTCTCTTGGGCCCCTCTTAAGGGCCTCTTGGGGCCTTCTGGGGGCCCTCGGGGACGAGGGCTCGAAATGTACGTTCGGGTCCCCGACCTGGGCCCCCTCTTGGAGCCGTCTTGCGCGCCTCCTGGGCCGTCTTGGGGTCCTCTTGGACTGTCTTGGGGTCCTCTTGTGGGCCTCTTCGGCCGTCTTGAGACGATCTTGGGGGCTTCTGGGGCTGCCTGGGAGCGTTGGGAAGCCGAAAAGAGCGAGAACGCCAAACACCCTGAAACACATTAGAACAATCAATGGTTTTGGCCTCTTGGGGCCCCCTTGGGAGGCCTCTTGGAGGCCTCTTGTGGCGTCTTAGAGCCCTCTTGGGCCGTCTTGGGACCGTCTTGGGCGTCTTGGGGCGATCTTTGGGCGTCTCGGGGCCCTCTTGGGCCGTCTCGAGAGCCTCTTGGGGCCCTGCTGGCATGTTTTTGGGCACCCTCGGTCTCGAAAAACTCACGCGCAAAATGCGGGACGCCCCCGACACGCCACAGAAACGGATGTGGAGCAACGTATGTGGTGCAATACATGTGGTGCAATCAATGTTGTGCAATACATATATATAGATATGTATATATATATACATATATATATATATATATATGTACTGTGAACTCTGGGTGGTGCTGCCGATGCGGTGCAGTCGACGTGGTGCCATATATGCGCCGCAATATATGCAGTGCAATATAGGTTGTGCAATCTATGTGGGACAATCTATTTTATGCGATCTATGCGGTGCAAGGAATCACTTGCTCAACTTGAAGCTGTCCTCTCCACTGCTCGTGCAAGCATCCCACCCTCCCACCCGCAGCTTGGTCGCGAGACCACTTAAGACTGTCACGGTAGGTATCAAATGGCACTTGGCAACGACACCGACGCCGACGACGACAGCGAAAACGACGATGACGACGCCGCCGACAACGACTACGACGACACCGACGAGGCCTCTCGGGTGCCTCATGGAGGCCTCTTGGGGCTTCTTGGGGCGCTCTTTGGGCCCTCTTGGGAGCCTCTTTGGGCTATCTTGGAGGCGGCTGGTCAAAAGAGGGGGGGTACTAGATGTTCGTCCCCCCCCGGGGGCCACGATCTTCGTGAGGGGTGTCAAACATTGGCCTTCCCACGGGCCGAAAAAGGACCCTCTGACATCTCGCGGCCCCTCCCAAGAATCCTCAGGAAGGGGAGGGGGAGGGGGCCCCTCCCCGGAGGGAAGACGGGTTGTGTAAGAGGAAAGAGACCTTCGTTAGACCACCTGTCGCCCAAAGGGCTGGTGGGATTGCCTCTTGGGCCTCTCTTGGAGCGCTCTCGGGGCGCTCTTGGGCGCTCTTGGGGCCGTTATTGAGCTCTCTTGGGGCCCTCTTGAGCCATCTTGGAGCCAGTTTGAGGCCCCGGAAGGCCATCGAAAGCAAAAAGGCGATAACACCAGATTCATAGTTTTTCGCTACGTTTTTGAAGGATTGCGGCATCTCAAGTATCCTGGGGAGGCTCCGTGGCCATCTTGAGCAGTCTTGGGGCCTCTAGGAGCATCTTGGGAGCCATTTGGAGCTAGCTTGGGCTATCTTGAGCCATCTTGAAGGTCATCTTGGGCTCTCTGAGGCCCCTCGGGGGCCGCTCGGGTGCCTTTTAGAGGCCTCCTGGGCCTTATTGAGGCGCTCTTTGGGCATGCTTGGGAGCCTCCTGGGAGCCCTGGAGGGTCTCTTGGAGCCACCTTGGAGGCGGTCGGTCAAAAGAGGGGGGGTACTAGATTTGCGTCCCCCCCTCGGGGGCCACTATCGACGTGAGGGGTGGCAAAACATGGCCCTCCCAATGGCAGAAAAAGGAGCCTCCGACACATCGCGACCCCCTCCCCAAAAAACCTCAGGGAGGGGAGGGGGAGGGTTCCCGTCCCCGAAGGGAAGAGGGGTTGTGGAAGAGGAAAGAGACCCTCGTGAGACCACCTGTCGCCCAAAGCGCTGGTGGGATTCAATTGTTCGCGCACTCATCCCGCCCGCACACCCGCAACTCGGTGTTAGCAAAACGCATGCGGCGGCGATTGTGATGAGTGTTTAGTGTTGGCTGGTGCATCTCTGCGGCCGCGCTAGCCCGCGCATGCTCGCGCGCGCAGCGGCCAGCTAGTTTGGTGCGACCGACGCGGCCGCGGTGGCGCTGTCCGCTGGGCACTTCCCAGCGGGCATTTCCGTGCGAGTCGGTGACTGGGGCGGGCGCGGTATCGTTGCGACGTCGACAGAGGTAAGCGGTGCGATTCTAGTTGCGATGGTGGTGGCGATGATGACGGTACCGATGGCGAGGCCAGTGTCGGCGCTGATGCTGGTCACGCCGATGACGATGGCGATGTCCCCACGTCGGTGATGAAGGTTTTCGAAGAAGCTCGACGCGCGCGCGTGGCCTACGCGCGCGAATGGCCCGCATGCTATTATGTGATGGGGATGGTGCCCCCCCAGCATGCGCGCAAGGGCGTTCGAATGATTCGGAATGCGGCGCGAGAAGCCCGCTTGGTGGAATTTAATTGACAGTGAAACAGGTGTTCGTGGGAAGTCGCAAGAGCGCCCGCAGACCTGCTTTTGAAAACTGATGCTGCCTGTTATTTAGATACATTCAAATTATATGTGTTATATATACCAACAAGGAAATAAAACAAAGTTCCCGGAACTCGATGTTAACATCTGTGCGCAACCGACGGTTTTTTGGAAGGGTTCCGGCGAGTGCGCGCGACGACTCGCGCGTGTGCAATTCGTCCCGCTTTATCTTGCAAGGGATTCTTGCGGCAGCGCGCGCACGAGGGCGTTCGAGCGTATTCGACGTTCGCGCGCGCGAGGTACGTTTGGTAGCGTTTGATGAAAGTGTTAAACAAAAACCTTTAGTTTCCCGAAGCATTCGCGAGAGTGAGAGCGCATCTTTTTCGAACCTTCCGTTCCGGTCGTGAGCATTTTTGCCGGAGCATTCGATTTCGGCGTTTTTTCGGGGCCGAAGGTTCTGAAGGATTCCGACATGCGCGCGCAACGACGCGCGCGTGTGCACGTCGTCCCAGTTGTGGGTAGGGGTATTTGAACATTGTTTGTTTTAGATACACGAGTGTGCGCGCATGCCGAAGATGAGGGTGGGCGGCCGATGAGGGACTGCCTGGGGTGGTGCGGGTTCGAATTTCGGATGGGCGATGGTGCAGAATCATGCGTAATCCACAATGCCCGAAGGCGTGCGCTTAAGCCCGGGGTGGAAGGTATATCGTGATGATTTCTTTGACCAGGGGATTTTTTCGGGTCAATCAATGTTCTGCAATTAGCTGGGAAAAAACTGGAGTTGTCAACTCCGCTGCTCGCGTCATCATCCCACCCGCCCACCCGTAATTTGGTTTGCAACACCCATGCAGCGGCGATTGCGATCAATGCTTGGTGTTGGCTGGGGTGCGTTTCTGCGGCCGTTCTAGCCCGCGCATGCTCGCGCGCGCAGCGGCCAGCTAGTTCGGTGCGACCGACGCGGCCGCGGTGGCGCTGTCCTGTGGGCGTTTCCCAGCGGGCATTTCCGTGCGAGTCGGTGACTGGGGCGGGCGCGGTATCGTTGCGACGTCGACGCTGGTGGACGCGATGGTGCTAGTATCGTTGATGGTGACTATGGTAGCAATGACGACGGCAAGGCTAATGACAGCGCCGATGCTGATCGCGCCGACTGCGATGACTGTGTCTTCGCGTCGGTGATGGAGGTTTTGGAATAAGTTCGACATGCGCGCGCGGCCGACGCGCGCGAGTGGCCAGCATGGTGTTATTTGACAGGGTTCGTGCCCCCCAGCGCGCACGCCAGGGCGTTCGACTGATTTTGACATGCGGTGCGAGAGGCCCGCTTGGTTGAATGTGATGGAAACGTTGAGCAACAACCGTTGGTTTTCCCAAGACTTCGCAGGTGGGCGCGCGTATAGCTTCATGTGAAAGCTTGTGTTGCAAACCGATGTTTTTTGTGAAAATGTGTTGCCGGGGCATGCAATTTAGGAACATTCGCTTTTTGTTGTTGTTTGTTTTCTGTGTGTTATGTATACATGTATAAACAATACTTTACAATTACTCCGACGGACAGACCCCTCATGACAATTCCTTTTGGTTAAATAATGTGGAAATAACCTTCAGTGTCGTGCGGGCCCCATAGGGAAGGGGCTCCCGCCTGAGACTTCCTCACAGTTCACTCACAGACGAAGCTCCCGCCGGATACTTCACCATTTTCAGACCTCAGGAGCCCAAACGTGACGACACTTTCAGGTTCGAGGATGACCCGCTCGTTCTTTTTGTTGTTTCTTCACAAAAATATATGAAGTGCGGGCCCCATAGGGAGGGGGCTCCCGCCTGAGCCGTCCTCACAGTTCACTCATAGACGAGGCCCCCGCCTAATATTTCCCCCTTATTCAGGCCCCAGGGGCCCAAAAGAGACGACAGTTACAGGTTCGAGGCTGACCCGCTCGTATTCAAAAACATGAAGTGCGAGCCCCGTATGGAGAGGGCTCCCGCTTGAGACTTCCTTCCAATTCGCTCACAAACGAGCCTCCCGTATTCAGGCCTCAGGATCCCAAACGTGACGACAGTTACAGCTTCGAGGATGACCCTCCCGGGTTAGAAACATGAAGTGCGGGCCCCATAGGGAGAGGGCTCCCGCCTGAAACGTCGTCGCAATTCACTCACAGACGAGCCTCCCGTTTGATGCTTCCCGCAAATTCAGGCCCCAGGAGCCCAAACGTGAGGACAGTTACAGGTTCGAGGATGGCCCGCTCGGATTAGGAACATGAAGAGCGGGCTCCATAGGGAAGGGGCTCCCGCCTGAGACTTCCTCGCAATTCACTCACAGACGAGGCTCCCGCCCGATGCTTCCCCCATATTCAGGCCTGGGGGCCCAAACGTGACGACAGTTACAGGTTCGAGGATGACCCGCTCGGGTTAGAAACATGAAGTGCGAGCCGCATAGGGACAGGGCTCCTGCCTGAGACTTCCTCGCAATTCGCTCACAGACGAGCCTCCAACTTGATACTTCCCCCATATTCAGGCCTCAGGAACCAAAACGTGACGACAGTTACAGGTTCGGCGGGCCCCATAGGGAGAGGGCTCCCGCCTGAGGTTTCCTCGCGCCCATATTCAGGCCTCCAGAGCCTAGAAGTGAGGACAGTTGCAGATTCGAGGATGAACCGCTCGGATTAGGAACATGAAGTGCGGGCCCCACAGGAACAGGGCTCCCGCCTGAGACTTCCTCGCAATTCGCTCACAGACGAGCCTCCCGCCTGATGCTTCCCCCATATCCAGGTCTCAGGAAAATCATGTTAGTGATGAGAGAGAGTGTGTGATGTGCGACTGAGTATGATGATGATGATGATGATGATGATGATGATGATGATGATGATGGCGGTGGTGGTGATGCTGATGATGATGGTGATGGATGGCCGATGGTGATGGTGGTCGATGGTGAGTGACTATGGTGATGATGGTGGTGGTGATGATGATGCCCGGTGGTGATGATGACCGATGACGGGGTGAATGCGTGAGTGAGGCGGAGAGTGGGATGGAGGTTCCTGCGCGGAGGGTGTCCAGAGAAAACAAGGACCCCACGTTATTTGTGGGAATAAAGATTTCGGCATGCGCGCGAGACGACGCGCGCGTGTGCACTTCAGTCAATTTTTTTAAACGGGTTCTTGCGATAGCACGCGCGCAAAAGGCGTTCGAACGATTTTGACACGCGCGCGCAAAAGGCACGTTTGGAAGCATTGGATGACGCGCTGAAGGCTTCTATCCATTTCCGAAGCGTTCGCAAGACCGCGAGCGCATTTGTTGGTTTTTGAAAACTCCTGTTGCGATGTCACGTGTCCTTATTTGGTTCTTCAATTAACAAAACTCGGGATCTCGATCTTGAATTCCTTACGCAACCTGAGGTTTTGAAGGATTACGGCATGCGCGCGCGAGGACGCGCGCGTGTGCACGTCGACCAATTTTGGAAGGGGTTCTTGAAAATTGTTGTTTTTGATAAACGAGGGTTTTTTCTTATGCAGAGGATGATCGGGAGGCGATAAGGGACTGCCTGGGATTGTATGAGCTCTTATTTGGGATTGACGATGGGGCAGAATCGCATACGAACAGCAATGCAAAAACAGTGGGGGTTCACTCCGGGGCGGGGGTAGGTCGTAATATCTTGTAGGAGAGATATAGAGAGAGTGAGAGAGAGAGAAATAAAGAGCTATATATAGATATTAGCGATATATATATGTATATATATATATATAGAGAGAGAGAGAGAGAGAAATATGGAGAGATAGAGAATGGGAGAGAGAGAAATACATATATATATATATAGAGAGAGAGAGAGAGAGAGAGAGAGAGAGAGAGAAAAAGAAAGAGAGAGAGAAAGAGAGAGAGAGAGAGAGTGAGATAGAGAGAGAGAGAGAGAGAGAAAGAGAGAGAGGGAGAGAGAAAGACATAACAAAGCGCACTCACATGTTGTGCAAGCTATGTGGTGCAATCGAGGTTATGCCATCAATGCGGTGCAATGTATTTGGTGTGCAGTCTGTGTGGTGTGCAATCCATGTGGAGCAGTCTATGTGGAACACTCTATGTGGTACACCTTGTGGTGGCGACGAGGTGGCGACGGGGCGGCGACGGCGACAACATAGCCGCCAGACCAACCCCCAGACCCCGACGACGGGAGGTGACGAAGCGGGGACGGGGCGGCGACGGCGACAACATAGCCGCCAGACTGGCCCCCAGGCCCAGACGACGGGCGGCGACGAGGCGGCGAAGGAGCGGGCGTCGGCAACGATAAGTCGCCAGACCGATCCCCAGGCCCAGACGACGGGCGGCGACGAAGCGGCGACGGGGTGGCGACCGGGCGGCGACGGGGCGGCGACGGGGCGGCGACGGGGCGGCGACGGGGCGGCGACGGCGACGGCATAGCCGCTAGACCGACCGACCCCCATGCCCAGATCTTTATCCCAGAGGGAAGGACCCCTAAGTGCAAGGACTGTTTTGGGAATCTCAAGGCTGCTTCTGCCTTGGATGTCATACTGCTGCGCGGTCTCGGGCCACATCGGGGCTACCTTTGGCACTCTTGGGGGTTCTTTTTGGGCAATCTTGCGGCCCGCCATCCGTCGATCGAACCCGGTCTCGGGTTGTGGAGGACGATCAATGGAGAGGAAGCGTGTTGCCAAATAATTGTCAGATGTGTAAAACATCTGTTGAGCATGGTTTAAACCATGTAAAAGATGTGTGGAACATGTTCAAAATATGTTTCCGACATTTCAAACACATTTCATATTCAATGATAGGACTGCTAGGGTGTCCATTGTCGTGGCATTCACAAGTCTTGGGCCAGTCTTGGGCCCCCTCACGCACCCCTTGGAGCCCTCTTGGGGCACCTCTGGGGCGATCTCGGGGGTCTCCAGAGCCCTCAGGGCGCCCATTCTGGGCTTCTCTTTGAGCTATCTTGGGCGACCTGGCAGCCACCTTTGTGTGTGTGAAGTCCGCTCGTATCCCCATTCTATATCCTCACATACCGCAGCTGTATCGGCTCAGGTATTGGCATTCACGTACACAATGCGCTGCTCTCTGCGCAGCCCCCAGGAGAAGGGAGTAGCTATCCTCTTCCTCCTGTGCCTCTACCTACGGACCCTAGTATAGGATCGACTCGACTCCTCGGTCGTATCCCTATACACACAATCTTGAGGCCTCAGGAGCTCATCGAAAGCAACAAGGCGAGAGAACCGCAGTCATGGGAAGACCGTTCTTTTCTGAGGGATGCGGACTTCTTGGAGGCATCCCTGGGTGGTTCTGTCGTCCCTTGCTTGTCGCGGTCTTGTGGCTCGTGGGGATCATGTTGGAGGCTGCCTGGCGGCCTGGAAAGACCAGGTGGCCGCGTGTGCCGCGTCCGGGAGGCCTCGCAGACAATGTCGGCGCACACCTGGCAGCTTTTCGGGCTGCTCCTGGGAGTTCCGGCATCCTACCGGGGAGACGGTCCGGATACGGTACTCGCCGGATACCTGCATTGTGCTCTCCTTCCCAGGACCTCCAGGGCCCCCCCACAGGGCCCCCCCACACGCGCGAGTTGGCAATATACATATTTTGGCTCTTCTTGCCAGAGATTCTAGCACGTATTCGGCTCGGTGGGCGGTATCATATTTCGCTGCATCATGTTCACGTCGCCTTTATGCTCCTGCGTTTCGACCTTGTATCTCTGTTCTGATGCTTCTCGTTCGTAATTTTGTTCCCCCCTACCTTTCAATGTTACTTATTTGTGTTCTGTGTTCTTTACTTGCTTCTTTGCCTGCTCTGTGTTCATTCATTGCTTGCTTTGCTGCTCGCATCGTTGATGTTTATGTAGTTCATTGCATGCTTGTTTTTTGACACCAGCTGCTGGCTGGAGTTGTAGTTACCATCCCTTTTTACCTGCGTCTCGTGCGCACCATCAGGATCATACTCAGGATCGATTGCACGCGGAGTGCAAGGAGCCGAAGGAGTACAAGAGGACCTTTGCGCTGCTTGTGAAGTTCTGCACGGGTGCATCGTATTTCCCTAGAAGTGATAATATGTATCGAAGGCAACGTGCCCGACAGTTTTTTTTCCATCCTCCCCCATATCTTCGACACTTCCTCCCCCTCCGCCTCCTCCTTCTCCTTCTCGCTGTTACTCTTTCTCCCTTCTCATCCCTCCTCGGTGTGTGTACTCTGTCTCCAATGTTTTGTTTTTAGATGTCAGCCGTTCTGGGTGTCTGGTACGAGGACCGCACGTACGATGTATGGATGAAAGGGACGCCTTGCTTATTCATCCAGACCACGCGTTCCTCTGAAACTCACTGGAGTCGATCGTCGCTAGAAATGTTGTTTTGTCGTGATGCTTGAGGCAGCATGATTGATTTTTGTTGCCGCATTGTCGGGGGCAGTCTTGTGGTTCATTTGAGTCCTCTGTGGGGTAAGTATGTGAGGCCTCTCTGGGACTCTTTTGGAAATATGTTGGCAACCTCTTGAGGCTCCCTTGAGGCTCCCTTGGGGCCCTCTTGGGACTATCAGGGGCCCTGTGGGCTTTCTCCGCGACATACTATGCTTCTCCTGGAGTTTCTTGGAGGCGTCATAGGACTATCCTGGAGGCCTCTTAAGACGACTTGTGAAAGCATGACGTCTTTGTTGGATCCTCTTTGGTCTTTGTTAGGGTGCTGTGACGAAGCGACGAGGTAGAACACTAAAGGTCTACAACCCTCTGTTGTCGTTTTGTCTTTTTGGTTTGTGCGCGCAAGTGAGCGAGTGAGTGAGTGAGTGAGTGAATGAGAGAGCGAGTGAGTGAGTGAGTGTCCTGCAAGTACTGTCGCAATTGACGAGACACCGCTGGGTGGTATTCGTCGAAAGGTCACCGATGAGCGGCCCCTCAAAATTGCGAGGCGCACTTGGGCACTGCTTGCCGAACGGCCCCTTCAAAACTGAAGGGTGCATTGGGCACTCTAGGTTCAACGTCCCCGTGACGGCGCACCTCGATGTGCACGATCTCAGTTCGAAGGGCGAAGCAGGTTGCCCGCTGCGCGAGAGAGTTTATCATCACTTGTAGCAAGGCCTTCTTGGAGCCTCTCATGGGTCTTTTGGTCCCTTTTTTGTTCGCGTGGGGCCAATTGGATCCACTTCGGGCCCCCGTAGACTTTCGTTGGAGCCTGACGCCATGGCGACGGCGTGAGACACGAAACGTCGAGAATCATAATATTTTGAACATATGCCTCGCACCCAAAGGCCGCCCAATTACCACGCTCAGGGTGTCGAGTGTAGAAACAGTTTCGGGTAGAAAGCCTACATGATGCTCTCATGCGCGGGTGTGTTACTGATCTGTTGTGCTGTACGCCCATTGTAAGGTTCGAAGGTGCCCACGGCGAGTCACCGCCGCCCCCTACTCTGTGAAGACGAACGTGCATGCTGGATGTGCCCACGTCAGACAACAACATATGTAGAAACCGGCAACATCTGTTGTTGGGGGCTCTTGAAATCGTCTTCAGAAGGGCTTCTTCTGTTCGACGTCTGTTGGTGCCCTGATTGGATCATGGAGCCATGTTGGCGCATGTTGGGGCGGCCTCGGGAGTGCCCCGAACCGGGCTTGGAACAGTTGGTGGTCAGTGGTTGCTTTGGAGTTATCCTAGCCAGGCCTTGGGCTGTATGGGGGCGATCTGCAATTGTTTCGGGGCCGCTGTAGGGTGTTCTAGGGAGCCTCTTCGACTGGCTGGAAGCCGTCTGGATCGGCTTCTTGAAATTTCGTGCGCAAGCGTACTTAGAGCGCATGCGTAGTGTAATGCTGTTTCCCCGCCCGAGTGAAATAGCGAGAGAGAAACCATCGGAGAGGACAGCGCGGAAGAGGATTAGCAGGGTTGGAAGGTTCGTTGTGGCTTCGCCGAGCCCCCAGGGGACCCGAAAGCTATCCAAAGGGCCCCACGAGGGCACCGGACACCACAAGAGCTCTAAGATGGCTCTCAGAGGCTTCCAGATGGCCCCGCATTTTTTGGCGGGGCTGCTTATATGTCCTTCATTTTGGCCAGTGCCATTTGTTTTACTTATGCAGCGCGGCTGCCCTTCTCATGACAATCCGCCCAGGAATCTTCTCCTTGTCTAGATTGGCTGGTGGGGTTCGATACGCGAAGTGTCAAGGATGCCCCTCAAGAACGAATAGGCGCCGAAAGTGTTGCCAAAGAGGCACGTTTTACGGTCTGATAGCGCAAACAAGGTAGGGCCATGCTGGGCGATATACTTCGCACAATGAGCTGCCGAAGAAGGTATGCCTAGGCAAGGCAAGCCACGGAGTGGCATGGCAACGCGTGTCAAAGTACATATCAACAAAGACACGTATTGCGAAGCGCGGCACGGCAAGGCAAGGTCAGGCATGACAAGCCGAAGCATGGCAAGCCCGAGCAACAAAGGTCGAGGTGGAGGAAGGCACGCTAGACGCTAATCCTTCTCTTCCTCCTCCCCCTCCGTCCCCTCCTCCCCTCCCTCCCTTGCGCGCCAGACGCGTGCAAACTTGCATGGCTGGCAAGCGCAGCTCTTTGAAGACCCCGAGATTGCACTGGTGCAGTCTGGCTGGGGCCCCGGATTACAGACGGGCAGTTTCACCGAGAAGGTAGGTTTGATGGTACATCTCATTTGCCACACCAATACATCTCTAGAAAGGCATACGCAAGAAAGGCACTAGCTTGTCCAGTTGATATCGCAACATTTGGACAGGCTTGTTTCGGTGCGTGCCAGGTCGCGGTCGCGATGCAGAACGAGCCTCTGAGTGGCTCGTTCTGCATGCCGCTTTCCGTCTTGGCGTCGCTCAGACGCGTGCATCGTTTCTCGGCGATGACCATCGAGGAGCACTGGGGACCATCTTGCGCAACGTGAGCGCACGACGTCGAAGCATGCACGGGGAATGGACGTCCGAGCAGTGGCCAGTGCCGTCTTCTGTGCGAGGACCGATTACGCGGGGGCATTCGGCCCGGAGAAGATCTTCTGCTGCCGCACCGCCCTGCAGGTTGTCGAGGACATCAAGTACCGCTGCACCGAGGAGCCCGCCCGCCGCTCTCCGTGCCTGCCTCGAAGCCCGTCTGCCCCACCGCCCCGCACCCTTCCTCATTCCTATAGTCCTACCACGAAATGTTATTAGATGTTCTTAGAACCCCAAAATGTTCCGAATAGCCTGTAGTCCCGAACTGTTCTCAGAACCCCGAAGTGTTCTTATAACAAAAACAATGTTCTTAGAACATAACCCCGACGTGATAAAACAAGACAGACTCCGCCAGACATGTTCTTAGAACATTTCGTGGAAACCACAAAAGGTTCTTAGAACATTGCTTGGTAGGGCTACAGGCTATAGCCGAGCCAGGACGCTTCGCCACTGCTTGATTCCCCGACGACACGCCACTGTAGCGGGTACTCACTAATGGGTACTTTGGAGATGTGCTGAAAGTTGTCGCTGTAGGGTATTTTTCTGGCATTGCAGCGTGGCCCACACCGGGGAGGGTTGGGTTCGCCAGGCCATTGGCCAAAGTACCCGTTAGTAGAGTCCCCGTTAGAGGGGCGGTGACGTCCGCCTGTTCGTCCATCCAGCTCTGGTTGTCCCTCTCATTTGGTCCGTCTGCATGCCTTGCCCTGTCTGTCGAAGACTCGGCACCAGCATAAAAACTTTCGGAGGGCCGCGTGGACCTCTCAGACAGACGCCATGACCTCCCCGGCGGCGCCCCCCGGCGCCGCCCCCAGCGTGCTCCGCCGTTCCCTGAGGGTCCCGGGGCTGCCGCTCGAGTCGCTCATCCTCACCCCCCCTCTCCCTCTCCCTCTCCTCCTCCTGCTCCTCCTCCTCCTCCTCCTCCTCCTCCTCCTGCTCCTCCTCCTCCTCCTCCTCCTCCTCCTCCTCCTCCTCCTCCTCCTCCTCCTCCTCCTCTCTTCCTCCTCCTCCTCCTCCTCCTCCCTGGCAGTCTGCCCCCCCCCCCCCCTCCTCTCCCCCCCGGCGGGCTTCGCGGCCCCGGGCGCCGCGGGCCTCCCCCCCCCCCGCAGGAGTGCACCGACGCGCACCCGTGCTGGAAGTCCATGGAGAAGAAGCGCCGCCCCCGGCGGCCGAGGCCGGGCGAAAGGGGGGGATTGGGAAAGGGGGGGTTTAAAACGACGCGAAGATCGGGACAAGAAAGGATCGGGAGAACGCGAAATCTCTGAGCATCGGCGGGTTTGGAGGATGTATTGGGCGCCGCGGCCGCTCCAGAGCGTTCCGGAACGCTCTGAGAGCGCTCGGGAACGCTCTGGAGCGATTTATCCCGATCCTAGCCCTGCTTTAGGGGTTACGAGATCTGCTGCGTGCAGCTGCTTTCGGCCCCACCGAGGGGCCCATTCCTCGATACATGGGCGCCTCCCGGCGCCGGGAGGCGCCGGGAAAGTCAGCCACGTGAGCTGATTCTCTACCCCGTCCTTTGCTATCCCCCCCTTTCGCCCGGCCCGACAGCGGTCGAGGCCATCCTCCCCAGGTCCCTGACCCCCAGGGGGGGGGTTGCCCGGAGGTTCCCTGGGGTCTCCGCAGGCCCAGCAAGCGCCGGAAATCGGGTGGGAGCATTTTTTGTTTTTTGTATATATATATATATATATATATATATATATATATGTAAACGCCTGTAGGGGGACAGGCCCGACATAACCGTGGGCCTGACAAGTGCTCGAAATCGGGAGCCTTGAGACGGGCGTTCATGCAGACGGGGGTCAGACATAGGCGGCCAGAGCCTGCAGGATCCTGCAGAGCCAGGGGTGCACTGACCCAGGTTTTAGCGCGCAGTATCTTACAGGATCCTGCAGGTTCTTGCAGGATCCTGCAAGGCCTGACTGACTCGGGTTTGCATTGGCCCTGTTCAGTGCGTCCCCGAATAAACATCCGAAACTCGACCCTCCAGGATCGAGGGCGACACTTGGCAACTGGAGGAGGTGGAGGAGGGGGTAGGGCTGGAGGGATGTCGCGGCAGGCGTCGGGTGTGCTTTGGTGCGTCTCCAGCGGTCTTCAAAATTCAGACTGCCCGGGCGTGCTGGCTTCCAGACAGCGGCCCTAGATCGCCCCACGCAATCTCGAGAGCCCTGACGCAAAAGGGCTCCCACGGTGCCTCGCGTGGCGAGGTTGCCCATTCTGCCGCCAGCGGTCGAGCCAGCACCCTTTGCTGCAGGTGCATCTGGGGTGGCCGCGGTCTGCCGATCGGGCCGGGCCGACCGCGACTGAACGAGGGCGAGCCTTCGCTCGCTGAGGTACTGCCCGATGTACCTGAAGGCGTACCAGAAAGAGGCCCCGCCAGATGGGGCACCCACGGAGGGATGCCAGGGGAGGGAGGGCGCGGAGCTGCAGGGAAGCACAGCCCAGGTGACGTGGCACGGGAGGCGACTGGAGAGGCCAGCGCCTCGGCAGGACTCCCGCACCTGCCTTCCTTCAGTCGACCCGCATGGTAAGGATGAGCGACTTTCCCGAGGCTACCCTTGCATCCTTGCCTCCTCGGCCTATCCTGGGCCACATTGCTTGGCCGCGCCCCGCTCGAAGAGCTTCGAAATGGCCTTCCAAGGACCTTGCATTTTTATCGCGCACCCTTCTGGTACGGGCCGATGGTGCCCATCGGTCGCTGAAAGTAGGTATTTTTGGATTCCCAGGTTCCATCATCTTGGAGCTCCTTCCTACTTTAATGATCGAGTGGCTTCACCTTTTCCGTCCTGCTTCGGGGGCGGACGGAACCCAATCTATTTTCAACGCCTTCCTACTTCATGTTTCTACCTACTTCTTCCGACCGATGGGTACCCTCTTGCCGGGCCGGAGTGGGAGGCAGGAAGAGAAGGATGCGGGGGGATGAGCAGGGCCGGCGATCGCCGTAAGGTTCGAGGCAGGCCAGGGCGGCGCTCTCGCCTCTGTGGAGCGGCCGCGCCGCCGGCAGCCCGCCGTTGCCAGCGAGACTCAGGTTCGATTCAATTTCGTTTCAGATCGACGCACGCTCGACGGAGAATTGACGCATGAGTGGATCGCGTGGCTCCAGGAAGGCTCCCAGAACGAGCACGTGAGGTGCGGGGGGAGGAGGAGTAGCAGGAGTAGCAGGAGGAGGAGGAGGAGGAGGAGGAGGAGGAAGAGGAGGAGGAGTACAGGGCGAAGAGGTAGGTGTCATTGCACAGTTCAAAAACAGGAGGTGTAGGAGAGATAGTAGTTGCAGTAAGTAGGAGGACGAGGAGGAGGAGGAGGAGGAGGAGGAGGAGGAGGAGAGGAAGAGGACGAAGGGTAGGAGGACGACGAAGAAAGAAGATGGCACGGCGGGAAAAGGCACCGTCGCATCGGCACGAGTCGTGGGCCTCGCGGAGGTCTGTGCAGGCCAGGCCTCAGCTGTGCCGAGGGCGCGGGTCGGCCCCCGACAGGGCCGCCGCGAGGACCTGCCCAGGTCCAGTCGCAGTCCGCTTCGATCCCGCGGACTTCGATCCGACCCGACGCGGTGCCGTTCCTCGCCCAGCACTCTGCAGGGGCCGAGCCCGCTCCGCGATCCCACTCGCTCCGATCCCAGTCCGATGCCGCGCCGGCTCGGGCGCGAACGCAGCCGTTCTCGGTCCGATCCGCTTCTGCGATGCGTTGCAGCTCGGGCCTGCCAGGCAGGTCGGGACAGCCCGTGCGAAGCGAGGCCGACAGGCCGACCTTGGCACGGGGGCTGCCCTCCTGCGCCGCGCGTCGGGCGCTGCAGAGGGCATCGGGGGCGGCGCTCCTGGGTTGGGAAGGGTGCAGACGCCCGTCAGGAGGAGTGCATCGTGCGTGGAGCAGGCGGGAGGCGGAGCTGAGGCTTCGCGGGAGCCACGTGGCCTCCTGCACGGAAGGCTCGCACGGGATCCACACGCGGCCCCCTCCCAGTACATCGGGTCCCCCCCTCCGTCTGCACACAGAAATCCAAGCAGGCCTTCGTGCAAGCCGCCCCTTCATTCTCGTGCCAGTCTCTGCAGACATGGGGGCGGTCAGAGGACGAATATGGAACAGGTCTTATGCACAGACGTTTGAGGACCTGCTAAGTGCATGTCCTTGGATTCGAATTTCTCCTGAAGGGCATGGGGGGATTGTGCCGGTCACGTTGCTGTCATTCGATTGAGCAGGGCGGCTCCTGTTGTACAGGCGCGAAGATTATGCGGAGCACGCCCAACAACAACTACCACCACGACCACGACTACGACTACGTTTACGACAGATCTTTTTGCCAATGTGAAGAGCCCTGAGGATATTCATGTTGATATAGGCTTCAGAGGTGGGACGCCAGATCCCCTACAATGGTGTTACGACATGTGCGAGCAGAGCGTTCAGGAGCCACCGTACATTCCCCAGCTCTGTCACTGCATGCATTGCTTCCTTTTTGGACCGCCTGTGTGCTTTCTCCGTTAGTCTGTGTGGTGACTCGACGATTCACTCAGCGAGCAGCGCTGCCCATACAGTACACGGTTGCTCCACCCACGGAGCTTACACAACGCCACAGGCGCACGTCATCCGAGCGGCGGCGCGCTCCAGACCGGGCCTCGCCTGCGGCGCTCCTCTCGCCTGCGGCAGAATGCCAGCGGAAGGCCGTTGGAAGTGAGAGCGAAGCGCCAGCATGTTTGGACTCGGGGCTTTTTGACTTTGGCCACGTCGGCCACGCGAGGCCGCGTCGGGCGGCGCCAGGACCAGGGTAAGTCGTTGCAGAGCATGCTGGAACGCTCTCGGAGCGTCCTGGAGCGCTCTGGAGCTGTCGCGGCGCCCGATGCGTCCTCCAGTACCGCTGGACCTCAGAGATGCCCGAGGTGTCCCGGCCAGATTCTGTCCCAGTCCCGGCTTCGTCTCACAGTGCTGAGGTCCCTGCTCGTTGCACGTGTGTTCACACAGCACGGGTCTGGTCGGGCTGCCGCGCACATCTGCCTCTCCGCTCTCGAGCACTCCTCGCAGCAGCGCCGCCCAGGGCGGCACGGCGGTGTCCTCTGCGTGGCCTGGCCGGCCTGGTGCCTCTTGAGGGGGGGGGACCTCCCCGAGAGGCTTTCTTTGGGGCCTCTTTCGGGAAGCCGTCCTGGGATCGCTGGGCCATCTTGGGGGGAAGTCCAGGTCACCCGTAGGGACGCGAAGATAGCCGCGCATCGCGCGTCGCGGTCTGAGCGAGAGCTGTTGCCCTTCTCCCAGTGGGCGGCACGAGGACGCGAAGTCTTGTGTGCCGTTGGTCGGGGGGCGCCCAGGAGAGTGATGAGGTCCAGGGGTGTGTGGATGTTATGGCTGGGGCCATACAAACTCCCACCTGTCAGGCTCCCTCTTCTGCTTTCAAGACGTGCACTCGCCCCCCTCGTCCGCGCACGTGCCTCGGGCCATGATGCGCTAACCCACTCTTCTTCCTGGCCCCCCTCTTCGGCGCACCCGAGTCGGGATTGTATTCTGGGGCTGCCTTGGGAGCCCTTCGGGCGGGCTCGGGCCTGACTGAGACTGCCTCGTTGTCATTGTGCTATTGGCTGTCTTGGGGCTCTGGGGGCCACCGACTCGGGGGGCATCCGTCTGGAGGCCATCCATCGGCTGCTTGAGCTTGCGGGTGTGGTACTTCAAAAGCATGCTATATGATGTAAGTGGCTTGCCTGTCTTTCACTGCGTTTTTCTGCACTCCATGAGCCTTCTCAGGGAGCGTGGGATAGGTGTAGCTGCATTTCACGCCTCCTAGGTACAGCTGCGGATCTCGGGGCTCAGCAGGGGGCTCCCGGCCGACTTTGTGGGAGCGTCTCGGTAAGGCTCGGAAATGGGATAACTGGCAGCTGTGCATACGCTTGCCGAGTGCGGCTGGGTGGCTCGGTGTCTGGGGATGGTCCGATAGTCGACCTCAGGAGCCCCTGGGGTTAACTTCGACATAGCGGGTTTGCTCAACCTGGGCTTTACATCCAAGGCATCTTGGTCTCTCGCGCACGCCCTTATCAGCTTCTGGATCTCAGCGTGCAGGCGGCAGCCAGTGCCGAAGGGGCAGCCACTGCCGAAGGCAACGATTCCAGGATCCTGCTCTCAGTCGATACTTCGCGCTGGTATTTTCCCTCGCCGCCTCTCCGACGGGTCGTCTGCCGCTCTCTTCGCGGGGCTGACTTGCTCACGTCCAGCGCTACCCCAGGAAGTACACGGAGACATACCTGGGATGTGCGATCAGATCGTGGACACTCTGTGCAAGTCCTTCTGCGAGCGAGCAGGACCGCGTCGTCGTCTTCTCTTATTCTGCGCCCAAGGAAGTGGGCAGCGATGCCATCGCGTTAGGCGTCAGTGGCCGTCGGGTGGCCCCGAGAAATCCTCCTTGCTGCTCTGATTCTTACAGTTCTGAGTGCCGATCCAGTTTTCGATTCTGTCTTCTGCGAGAGTGCCACTTGTCGATATTACCTGGCACCACACTTTCTCGGGGACCCTTCCTCAAGTACTTGTCAAGTGCGACGCGCACTTCGCGTTTTTTTCGGGAAGTCCTCGCCCAGTTCGACGGAGGCCCACACACTTTGTTTTTGCGCTCTGATTCCCTTCAGCTTGCCTTCAGCTTAAGTGTTTTTTCTTTTCGATAGCCTTTAGCTTGCTTCGATGATTGCCCTGAGCTTCCTCCGAGTTGTCCTCATCAGCTCTCCTGTCGCTTGCTTGTCGCTGGGCTCTTCGCTAGCCCCTAGCTTGCTTTTGATTTGCCCTTCCCTCCGGCTCTGGCTTGATTTGGACTTGCTTCTAGCTTGCCTTATCGTTTACCTGTCGCTTGTCCTCTTGATGCGCCTTTCACTTGTCTTTGACTTGGTAACGCGATCGTTTGTTCGCTACGATTCCCCAGGCGTTTTGTAGAGACAGCTGCCATATTCTAGTTCGTTGTTCATGGGGACGGCTGCATTTCGTTATGTGGCGATGCAAACTGTCAGTGTTACTAGCGATGCTGAACAATCGAGGAAGTCTTTGTCAACGATGCTGCCGTGACTAATGTCATTTTCTCATGATGCTTCCCCCACGCGCCACATCGCGATCTCTTTGACCTCGTCGCTAGCTTTTGACACTCACGTCATCACGGGCAAGCCTCAGGGATGGGCCCTGAAGAGCTCGGGCTGGCAATGCATGGCGATCTTGGCTCACCCGATTCACTCGATCATCCAGCAGATTTGAAGATTCATCTCTGGGCTCAGACATTGATCCCCACATGTCCACAAGTCGGTGCTCAGGTATGGTCAACCAAGGAGTAGGATTGGCCAGAATCGTCGTGCTGCGAGCTATGGACCGAAATCTGGATGTGAAGGACAGGTAAGGGGAGGGCAAGGGAAGGGAGGGAAGGGATGGAAGGGAATGGGATGGACCATACCATTGTTCCCGAGCTAGGCTTTGCTTTGATGGGTGTTATTTGTTTATGAGGAGCCCGTTCGTTTCTTGTTCGTGAAGAGCCCGGCTGTTCCTTGGTTCCTCGGTCTTGGTTCTTTGGTTCCTTGGTCTTGGTTCTTTGGTTCCTTGGTCTTGAATTCTTGGTTCCTTGGTCTTGGTGCCTTGGTTCTTTGGTCTTAGCTTGTTGGTTCCTTGGTCTTGGTTCCTTGGTTCCTTGGTCTTGAACTCTTAGTTCCTTGGTCTTGGTGCCTTGGTTCTTTGGTCTTGGCTCGTTGGTTCCTTGGTCTTGGTTCCTTGGCTCCTTGGTCTTGAATTTTTGGTTCCCTTGTCTTGGTGCCTTGGTTCCTTGGTCTTGGTTGCTTGGTTCCTTGGTCTTGGTTGCTTGGTTCCCTGGTCTTGGCTCCTTTTTCTTTGGTCTCGGTTCCTTGGTGTCTTGGTTCCTTGGTCTTGGTTCCTCGGTTTCTTGGTTTCTTGGTTCCTTGGTTGTGTTTTTCTTGTTCCTTGGTGTTGGCTCCTTGGTTCCTTGGTCTTCGTTCTATTATTCCGTGGTCTTGGTTCCTCGGGTCCATGGTCTTGGCTCCTTGGCTCCTTGGTTCCTGAGTTCCTTGATTCTTTGGTTTTGGTTCATCGGTTCGTGTGTCTTGGTGCCTTGGTTCCTTGGTCTTTGTAAGCCAAGCAACCCAAGCAGCCCCAGCAGCCCAAGCTTCAAGCCACCCAAGCAACCCGAGCAACCAAGCCAACGCAAGCAACCCAGGCAACCCAGAGTGCCAGGCCTGCCCTGGCCGGTTGGCGTTGCCTGGGTTTCTTTGGTTCTCTTTCCTTGCAGTGGCGTTCCTCGGGGTTCTTCGGTTTCGTTTCCTTACAGTGGCGTTGGCCTGCGCCGGCTGGCGTTGCCCTGGGTTCCTCGGTCTTGTTTCCTTACAGTGGCGTTCCTCGGGGTTCCCCGGTTTCCTTACAGTTGCGCTCCCTGGGTTCCTTGGTCTTGGTTCCTTGGCTCAGTGGTCTTGGTTCCTTGCTGTCTTCCTCTGGTTCCTTGGTCTTGGTTCCGTAGTTCCTCGGTCATGGTTCCTTGGTCTTGGTTCGTTGGTTCCTTGTGTTTGGTTCCATGGTTCCCAGGTCTTGGTTCCTTGCTTCCGTGGTTTCGTGGTCCCTTGGTTCCTTGGTTCCTTGCTGCCTGCCCACGTAATGCCAAGCAATGCCAACCAATGCAAATCTGTGCCACGCAATGCCAAGCAATGCCAAGCAATGCCAAGCAATGCCACGTAATGCCACGCAATGCCGAGCAATGCCAAGCATTGTCACGCAGTGCGCCTGTGCAATTTGATTTTTTCATTTCTCTGGGGTCGTGCCAGGTTCGTTTTTTTACCTAACATCGAAGACTGATAGGTTTCTAATGGGCTAAAAAGAGAGCAGCACATTACTCCACAGGGGGGTCTGGGCAGCCGTTGGGGGCCGTTGGGGGGCCGTTGGGGTTTGCCGGGGGGGATCGTTTTTCGCATACAGTCACACACTTCGTGCTTTTCGATTTCCCAGAACTCCATTCCCGGGCCACATTCTGAATGCCCGGAGCCAACTGTAGGCCACTTCGTGCTCTTCGACTTCCCAGAACTCCATTCCCGGGCCACATTTTGAATGCCCGGAGCCAACTGTAGGCCACTTCGTGCTCTTCGACTTCCCAGAACTCCATTCCGGGCCACATTTTGGATGCCCGGAGCCAACTGTAGGCCACTTCGTGGTGTTCGAGTTCCCAGAACTCCATTCCTGGGCATGATTTTGAATGCCCGGAGCCAACTGTAGGCCATTTCGTGTTCTTCGAGTTCCCAGAACTCCATTCCCGGGCCACACTTTGAATGCTGAGGCAGGCTGATGCTGAGGCTGAGGCAGGCTGAGGCTGAAGGCAGACTGAAGCTGAGGACGAGGCTGAAGGCAGACTGAGGCTGAGGCTGAAGCAGGCTGAGGCTGAGGCTGAGGCAGGCTGAGGCTGAGGCTGAGGCAGGCTGATGCTGAGGCAGGCTGAGGCTGAGGCTGAGGCTGATGCAGGCTGAGGCTGAGGCAGGCTGAGGCTGAGGCCGAGGCTGAAGGCAGACTGAGGCTGAGGCTGAAGCAGGCTGAGGCTGAGGCTGAGGCAGGCTGAGGCTGAGGCTGAGGCAGGCTGATGCTGAGGCAGGCTGAGGCTGAGGCTGAGGCTGATGCAGGCTGAGGCTGAGGCAGGCTGAGGCTGAGGCCGAGGCTGAAGGCAGACTGAGGCTGAGGCTGAAGCAGGCTGAGGCTGAGGCTGAGGCAGGCTGAGGCTGAGGCTGAGGCAGGCTGATGCTGAGGCAGGCTGAGGCTGAGGCTGAGGCTGATGCAGGCTGAGGCTGAGGCAGGCTGAGGCTGAGGCCGAGGCTGAAGGCAGACTGAGGCTGAGGCTGAAGCAGGCTGAGGCTGAGGCAGGCTGAGGCTGAGGCTGAGGCAGGCTGATGCTGAGGCAGGCTGAGGCTGAGGCTGAGGCTGATGCAGGCTGAGGCTGAGGCAGGCTGAGGCTGGCCGAGGCTGAAGGCAGACTGAGGCTGAGGCTGAAGCAGGCTGAGGCTGAGGCTGAGGCAGGCTGAGGCTGAGGCTGAGGAGGCTGAGGCTGAGGCTGAGGCTGATGCAGGCTGAGGCTGAGGCAGGCTGAGGCCGAGGCTGAAGGCAGACTGATGTTGAGGCTGAAGCAGGCTGAGGCGAGGCTGAGGCAGGCTGAGGCTGAGGCAGGCTGAGGCTGAGGCTGAGGCAGGCTGAGGCTGAGGCTGTGACTGCGACTGCTGTTGCCACTGCGACTGCCATCGCGAATGCGACCACGACTGCGAGAACAGCAGAATTCTACAACAGGATTCTTATCTGAATCTTAAGGGGAATGCTTCCAGATATGCTCCTACACATCGCTGTTAGGTTGCTTTGCCGGGATAATCTGTGTGCATTGTCTAATGGCCTTCGGTCCATCCCGCCACCGTGCCTGTGTTGTGGGTTCGAGTGCTCAGGGATGCTTCTTGGGATCGCTTCGGAGCGCTCTCGGGGGCCTCTTGGGGGCAGTTTTTAGGCTTCTTGGGATCCTCGGAGGCCTCTTCGGGGCCTCTTGGGGCCTCTTGGGGGCCTCTGGGGGCGTCTTGGGGGCCTCTTGGGGGCCTCTTGTGGCCTCCTGGGGGCCCCTCGGGGCCGAGGGCTCGAAATGTCCGTTCGGGCTCCTCATCTGGGCCCCCTCTTCGAGCCGTCTTCGGGCCTTCTTGGGCCGTCTTGGGGGCCTCTTGGGGCCTATTCGGGCCCTCTTAGGCCCGTCTTGGGCCCTCTTGGGGGCCTCTGGGGCTGTCTTGGGGCGATCTTGAGGGCCTCTTGGGTCGTCTTGGAGCGTCGGGAAGCATACACATCGAGAGCGCCCAAATCCTTCCAAAAGCCATGGGAAGATCACAGATTTTTCCCTTGTGGGGCCCTCTTATGGGGGCCTCTTGGGCCGTGGGAGGCTTCTGGGGCCGTCTTGAGGCCATCGAGGGGGTCTTGGGGCGATCGTTCGGCGACTCGGGGCCCTCTTGGACCGTCTTGGGGGCCTCTTGGGGTCCTCTTGGTCCGTCCTGGGGCCCTCCTGGGCCCCATAAAGTCATGCGAGAAGATGCCGTGGGGTCGTGCTAGGTTCTTTTTGCACGCGTGCGCGCGCGCGCGCGCGCGCGCGCGCGCGTGTGTGTGTGTGTGTGTGTGTGTGGTGTGTGTGTGTGTGTGTGTGTGTGTGTGTGTGTGTGTGTATGTATGTATGTATGTATGTATGTATGTATGTATGTATGTATGTATGTATGTATGTATGTATGTATGTATGTAAGTATGTACGTATGTAGGTATATATATATATATATATAGAAGTTAGACCGATGTTGCACACGTTGTCCCCAACAGAGCTTGCATTTCTGGGCTCTGCATTCCCCGAACACTGCCTGCACTCGAGGGCTCTTACTTCTCTCTTAGGTTGTTGGATGGGTAGAGCGGGGATCCGTCTGTCGGCCACGCGCAGAGGGGGGTATGTGGGAGGGGGGAAGGCTTCTTAGCAGCACCCCTGCTTCTTAGAAAGCTGCGGGCCTTGTCTGCAGATGTAGGGCCCGCGCCTTCAAGAAGCAGGCCTCTTCTAAGAAGCTTTCCCCCCTCCCCCCACCCCCTTGTGCGCGCCCCCAATCGAGGTATTTTTGGAGTTCCAGATGCCCCCAACCGAGGTATTTTTGGAGTTCCAGATGCCAATCTACTTTAAGCGCCTTCCTACTTCAATGATCGAGTGGCTTCACCTTTTCCGTCCTCTTTAGGGGGCGGGCGGACACGCAATCTACTTTCAACGCCTTCCTACTTCATGTTTCTACCTACTTCTTCCGACCGATGGGTATTCCCCGAACCGTGTTTGCACTTGAGGGCTCTTGCTTCTCTCCTAGTTCGTTGGATGGGTGGGGCGGGGTTTCGTCTGGTGCCCGGTGGGTGGCCGCCCGGTGGGTGCTTCGTGGGCCTGCCGTGCGCTGGGAGCGGTTCAGGCGGCTTGCATTATGCGTATTGCACCGAATAGCTTGCACCACATAGCTGGCACCACACGGCTTCCACCACGCAGCGCCTGCACGTCCAGAGTGCACCACCTCCCCGCTTCTGGGCGAAAAATGCTGGGGAACAGTGCTCGGAAGCACTGGAGCTGCGTGGCGCAATCTGCACGTGGCTGCACGACTCCAAGCGGACTGCACCGTATGGCCTTGGCTTCCCCTCTCCGACCAGCCTTGCGTGCCGCACTGCTTCCGCCTGCCGCCTGCATCCCTTCGGCTCGGCCTCCCGTCCAGCCTCCTGCGGCGACGCGACTCCGAGGCCGTGCTGGCGAGGCACTCGGCGCGGCGACCCTTCGAGCAGCGCCCGGAAGGGCGTCAAGTGTGACGCCTCTCGTCTCCACATCTCGAGGGGAGTTCTCGCGGGGCTTAGCTGGGTCGTCTGGGGGCCGCCCTGGGCTCCCCGTGTGGTGCTCTTTGGGGTCCTCCGGGGCCCTCCCGGGGCCCTCTTGGGCGGGCCTGGGGCTCCTGTGGCCGTCTGGGGGTTCTCTCGTGGCTGCTCTTGGGCAGCCTTGGGTCTGTCTTGCGTCATCGAGAGGCCCTCTTGGGCCAACTTGGGGCTCTCTTAGGGGCGTCCTGGGCCGTCTAGGGGCGCTGTTCGGATTCGCAGTGAGCGCTGATGGGTCTTCGAAGACCGCAAGCGGACTGATCCTCGATTGAAAAGCGTGGGAAGCGAAACCATAACTACCATATGGGAACCAATGTCTTTTGGCGCTCCTGGGCCTCTTGAAGAGTGTCGTTGCTGTGTATTAGGGCTTCTTGGAGGCCTCTTTGGACTGATTGGGCGCTTCTTATCGGCTTTGGGATGCGTCTTGAAGCAATATTTTGTTACCTTGGCTGTCTTTGTGGACTTCCTGGGCCGTCGTGGGAGCCTTGGCGAGCTTTCGAGAGCCCCAGCGAGGCGTCTGGGCTCTCAGGGACCCTTGGGAGGTTTGTGTGTGTGTGTGTGTGTGTGTGTGTGTGTGTGTGTGTGCGTGCGTGCGTGCGTGCGTGCGTGCGTGTGTGTGTGTGTGTATATATATATATATATGTCTGCACCGTCAGGAGGGGGTGGTCCCTTAGAAGACGTACTTACAGAAGCTGCACGACAGCAAATGGCATTCTACCGTGCCTCAGCGTGCCAGGGCGCGGGTGGATCTCGGTGGCTTCCCGCCAGACCTGCCCCGTCGCGCTTGCTCTGGTGGCTGCTTCAATCCCCATTGCCTGGCCTCCTGTGGTTCCCTACGGCTTCCCGCCACACACGACATGCGTGTCGCATTTGCTTCGATGGCTGGCCGGCTGGCCTCCTATGGGTTGGCTTCCTATGGACCCTTGTGGTTTCCCGCTCCACTGGTCCAGCCAGCTGCCCTTTCTGGTGGCTGCTCGACCACCCCCGCACTGGCCTCGTGTGCCGCACCCGTCCCCGTGGTTGGCCGCTTGCCTTCCTGTGGCTTCCTGCGGCCTCCCCCCGCTCACCCTAAGGCCGCACTTGTTCCAGTGGCCGCTCGGCTTTCGATGGGCTGCTGTGGATTCCTGCGGCTCCTCCCGTCCGGCTGCGCCTGTGTGCCGAACTGTGTGCTTCGCTTAGCTTCGACCGGAAGAGGCTCGCTCTCGACCCGCGGATCAAAAACGTGTGCCGAACTGTCCCGGGCCCCCCGCACCCCCCTCCCTTGACTCCTGCGGGTCAGCTGCGGGTTCGTGCAGCTCCCCCCCCCACAGGCCAAGGGAAGCGCGCACTCCCGCATCCTTAGACCACAACGGGAGGAGCACGAGGACGATGACGAGGACGAGGGGGATGAGGAAGTGCGAGGAGGAGGATCAGTAGAAGAATTAGGAGGATGATGATGATGAGGAGGAGGAGGAGGACGAGGAGCAGGAGGTCGACGAGGAGCAGGATAACGAGGGGTGACGGGGAGGATGGGGAGGACAAGGGGGGGGGAGAGCGCATGACGAGCAAGAGGACGCGGAAGAGGGGGGCGGCCCGTCCCTGCTTCCTAGCCGCCCAGAAGGACAGTCTGGCGCTCTGCATCCCGCGTGGTATTCCCCGCCGCTGTTCCCGGCAACCGCGCCCGCGCTGTCTCCAGGCGTCATGGGGGTGGCGGAGGAGGAGGAGGAGGAGGAGGAGGAGGAGGAGGAGGAGGAGGAGGAGGAGGAGCTATGGCGCTATGGCGGACGCGCGGTGCCCAGGTGCTAGCCTGGCCGCCCCACCACAATCACCGAGGGAAGCTCATTCCCGACTTTGGCGGGAGCCCCCTCTGCAGTCGGCCCAAAGCCTCCAAACCCTTCTTGGTCGGTGGCCTGCACTCACTTTTCAAGTTGCGGGCACTTGTGACTGCGAAACTTCCACACACAGTGCAGAACAAAACGCCATTCAGCTCAGATAAGGAATGGGTCTCGTGGCAATGGATGGCCATGGGATGCTCAGCAGGCCCAAAAGCCGCGGCCCCTGGGCCCAAACCAAGCTCCTCACCCTCACGAGGCACACGGTACTGGGCAAAACGCCCAGCGTTGCAGGGGCCTGGCCAAAAAACAGACAGTGGCCCCTTCTTGCAAAAACGGGCAGCACAGATGCTACACTTGAACAGGGTCCTGCGCTCAACAGGCGAGTGGCCCTGCTCTTCGATACGAGCTCGTCTGATCTGTGCACTCGAACCAGCGCGCGCACGCACGTGCTCATGCCCAACACGCGCGTGCTGCGTGCGCTCGCGCGGGTGCTGCACTACCACCTCACGCTGGATGGCCAGAAGCCTACGAATGACATCCCTATTCAACATATCCTGCTCAAATGTGATGGCCGCCGACTCCTGGGGAACGGCCGCTCGACGGGCCATCTCTCCAGCACATGCATCGGCAGCTCCATTCAAGAGCAGCTCAATCGACGTGAGACAGAGGGCGCTGACCTGGGGGCCTGTGGGGTGACTCTTGGTCCAGCGGAGGTCGATTTCCCCATCTCGGACGTCAAGGACTTCCCAAAGGCGAACCCAGAGGTCCAGCATTCCAGAGTTGGCCATCAAGGCCCGTGGACGTCGGAAAGCACGCACAACAGGGTAGTAGTCACTGAAAACCAAGACACGACCGTAAGTATGTTGACAAACATAAATCAACGCAAGAAGTTCAGCACGCGGGGTCGACTGTTCACCTCCCATGGTTCCCGCGATGCCCCCATCGATGTTGTCCAGGGTAGCACCTAATCTGACGCAGGCCCAACCACACCGCCTTAGTCTCTCATCCTTAGCGTGCTCCCCCCCCGATCCGTCGATTCCCCAAACGCCCCCTTGGCAGACAGGCAACCCTTCGAACGATCCCCAACCAATGGCGCTTTCAGTCGCGATCGGAAGATGTCCGACCGTCCTGTCTAGAGGCATAAGGCCCCGACACCAGAGGGCAGGGCAATCAACGTCACGAGCAGCTTGCTCGCGGAGGTGAGCTGTACGCTCGACAACTGGATCTGGAATGGAATCATTACACCTGCAGTCCCAGAATCTGTGAAAGGGGGTCTCACCAACCTCCCCACAGCGCGGGCATAAACCATTAGAAACCGTGCGGTATCCTTCCTCATGCAACCTCTGGTCAGTCCAGAAACCAGCAGAGCAAAGGTTCCAAAGCAAAGCTTGCCCCTCGGAATCAAAATCTTTCCCCAATCGAGCGATCTCCTGTCTGAGGACCGTGAAATCCACTCCAGACGCAATCCCATACCCATGGTAATGTTTGGCAGCCTGGCGCCAGACCAGGCCGCTGCAAGTGGCCTTGACAGCACGTCGCAGTGTCACGGCAAAATCCAAGGCCTCTGTGTGAAGGTCGTTGCCGAAATTGTCACGCCAGTGCACTGGGTACAATGGGCACCAGCCCAGATCAAGCAAAACGGCAACAGTGGCGGCGATCGGCCCACGGACCCGTTTCCAAACTTGGTTCCTTGGAAAACTGACGAACTCCTGAAACCGAGCCTGCCAGACCTGGGAAACACGGAGCTTCTCCTTGTCACCAAGGGATTTCCAAAGCGTGACAAAACCAGATAACTGTTCACGCCGCAGACGATAAATAGGGTCACTCTTCTCGGCCCCGAAGACGCTCAGGATAGTGGTAGAGCAAGCTCCAGCATGCCAGTGGCCAGAGCAGACGGCGGCCTGCCCTCGCGCACTCTGCACTTGGGCCCCAGAGAGGCCAGCAACATTGTGGCCCCAGGTGCCAACGGCAAGTACGCCTGGCTTATAGAGCTTAGAAGATTTCTTGACCAGCGTAGTCAAGTAGCGCACTTTCTTGCCTCGAGCAGCGGCCTTCCGCCGCCTGGCACGCACGATGGCAGCAGTCCTCCTCCTTCCTGCCGTGGTAGCCGTCCCCAAATCGCGAGTGACATCTTCAACCCTGACATATAGGCCTGCTGCTTTCAAATCAGTAGCGACAAGAAGTGCAAGAGGTCGTCGGTTCGCGACAACCGCAGACTTATTAGATAAAACAAGCTCGGCTGCATTGACCATTTGACCTAGCTGAACTGCTGCGGCAACAATCTGCCGTCGGACCTGGTCTTCAGCTCCCTGGCACACCTGGGATATGTCGTCAACGTAAGACCTGGTAGACACACTAGGATTCCCAAAGAAATACCGATTATGCACATCATTCAAAATCTGATATAAATACACCTTGACCCAGGACATGGACTGCATACATCCAGGGAGAACGCCAATCCCAGCAGGTATGACCTGGGAGCAAAAGCCGCTACTCTCGAGCATCCTGGGGGCCACATGCACGAGGAGGCCCAGGTGCAGGAGGTGCGGTGGGAACTTCAAATCAGTGGCGAAACGAACAAGCCTAGCAGGGATAACAGTATCAAAGAATTTTTTGAGATCCCAGTGGATCGCAACGCTGGAGACTTCTTGGAAAGCGGCCACCTCGTGAGACAGCTCTCGGCGAAGCGCAGCTTGCAGGGCGGAGCTGCCCCTGATGGCGTCATCCCAAAAGTCAACATGACCCTGGGTCCAGGCCCCCAAGAAGTCCCCACGAACCTTACAGTAGATGCGGTAGAGGGTGGGGCATTTGCAAACGGGGCGCTCATCAACCTTGCTTTTAGGCAGCAAGCAAATAATACTAAGGAGAATCTGGGCAGGCCACATCATGTTGGCCTCACAATCATTCAAGAGCCCGACAAGAGCATCGGCGGCACCTAACTCCAAGTCCAGAAAATCCCGAGGTCTCCATCCGTCCACTCCAACCGCAGTGGTCTCGGAAAAGACCCTCGCAGCGAGATGGAGGTCCCGAGTGGTGATCTCAGGAAGTTCGGGCACCAAATCAAGCGCGCAACCACGAAGCTCATCCAAAGCCCCATTCAACTGTCGAATCTGGCTTGGGCTGGCAGTCCAAAAACCACCCCAGATTTTCTCACGGTGAGCCATCATCTCCTGCGGGAGCTGGAGAATACCTTCTGGGGCAGCAAAAAACTCTAACCCCTCGTGTTCTTCACGCCTAAGCCAGGCGTGGGCTTTGGCGGCACCTCGAGGCAGCGCCTTCAACAGCCAGTCCTTAATCGCCTTAGCTGCTGACGCGCGGGCAACCTGCCAAACCTTAGAGAGGACAGCCGTGCAACGATCTATCATCTCCTGACATCGGTCCAGATCGACCGATTTCAAATCGCAAAGCTGAGCCTGCCACTGGTGGGCAAACTGGTCGGCAGGAAGACACTCGCAGTACTGTAGGACTCGACGTCCCAGTGCTCCCAGCCGAGAAGAGATGGATCTTAGCATACAACCGTAACCTTTCTTAAGAGCAACACGCATCTCATACAACTTCTGGGAGACAGTGGACCAGTACGTGAGCGTCGGCTGGGCAAAACACCCACTCCGCTGAGCATGATCAGTAAGGGTAGCTTGTCGGAACACCACAAAGTCACCCCGTCCTCGATAGACCTCCATATCCTCCTCCTCCCCAGCAACCACTGACATCATCATCCTCTCCTTAGTACGTGACCATAAGAGATAAGACGAGGTCAGCTCGTGGGAAAGGTGGGCCTGAACATGAGGAAGCTGGGGCTGCAGTGCTGCTTGTGGTGGAGTCCACTCCGCCAGCTCAGCCTTAAAGTGGTACTCCCAAGGCAGCACAGGTCCTTCATGCACTGGCAAGGCTCTAGGCCGAACACGCTTGGTCATCACTTGTAGCAAAGCTGCGTACGGCAAGCGGACCTCCAGGCAACAGTGGGTCTTGAAAGGGGAAGCCTGGTACTTGGACACACGCAAGTAGGGAGCCAGGGTATCACTGGCAATTACATAGTCAATCAAAGAACCACCACCAGCACTACACGTGAAAGCGACACCAGCAGGAGGTAAAGCTTTCGCACGGGTCATCTTCAGAAAGCCACATACCTCCATGTGATCCAGGCTTATGTTGTAGTCCCCCATCAGGAACCAGGGAATAGTGAGCGTGTTCACGAACGCTGTGATTTCCTTCATCTTCAGGATGTTTTCCCCCGAGACCCCCAGGTCAGCTATCATATATACAACGCCGACGGCCATCGCACAGGACTGGGTACGGAGTTCCAAAAACATCCAGCCATTACCAGCACCAATGTCCCGAATCTGGCCCGCATGGGCCAGGAAACGTTTGAAAAACAGGCCTTTGTGCACCGCCGCTCCAACCCCACCGTGGGCCCCACCGCCAGGGGAAGGCGTGGCAGGGAGGAAATGGGGGCGCCACCCAGCGGCGGCGACATCACGCTTAGCCGACTTCAAATCGGCGGGGAGCTGGCGGTGTTCGGCGAACATAAAGGCGTCAGCCTTACCATACAACTGAGAAACGAACGATTTAGCTAGAGCACTCCAGCTGGTTATATTGCAAAAAAGGAGGCGCAGGCCAGACTCACTAAAGCGGCGGCGGCATCTCCGCGACCGTTGCCTTGAAGAGCTCCTTGAACCCAGCGCCAACTTCACGTTGCACACGTCGCATGCGCTTGGCAGCACGGGTGTGGGCTTTCTCGAACATGAGGGTCTCCATGCGAGTCTGGTCGGCGTCCACCATAGCACCTTCCATCGAGCGCTTCTTGAGCGCAGCCAGTTCATCAGCACGCTCTGGGGGAAAGTCGCCAGCCTCGGAACCAGCATCACTTCCAGCATCGGACTGGGCGCTGTCGTAGATCTGCTTCTGCATCTCCGCGAAACGCGCCACCAATGCATATGGAAGGTTGTTGGCCTGGCAATACTCGCGAATCTGAGGACCATCCATGGTATGCAACTCGGGAATGTCGAGATCCATATGCTGTGGAGGTACAGCAGCAGGTGGCGCTCCATCGGACGAAGCTGGGCGTCCACTCGTGCAAGCAGTACCTTCATCAGTCGGCACACGCTGCGCAGGCCTGTGCGGGGCCGAGGCAGGGGCAGCTGCCTGGGCCACGCGGGCAGCCTCGGCCGCCGCTGCGGCCTGCGCATGCTCTTGCCGCTTGACATGAACCCAATCTTCTTGAGAGAACCGAGCAACGACTTCATCGGCCTCCCGCTTCTTCTGTTCAGCAGCACGGTACTCACCTTCCGCTTGTTGGTGATGGTCACGTGCTTCTCGAAGAGCTTCTTCCAACTTTTGGACCTTGTTGGCGCGGTGGTGCACCTCTTGTGAAGCCAGGCGCACCGCTTTGGCACATACCTCCACCTCTTTAGTAAGCCGAGTATGTTCATGCCGTGCAGCGTCTGCATACTGTGCCGGCGTCCACTCTGCGGATGCAACTGGAGGCGGAGGAGCCAGCGCACCAAGAACGTTCTGCAAGTCAGGGCGTGCAGCGAGCAGAACTGCAGCTGCAGCGCGTAGCTGAGGGTCTCCATCTGGAGCACCTTGTCCATTCCCTCCAGCATCACCGCCAGCGGGTTGGCCACCATCTCCTTGCTCTGCATCTCCGAGATACTGCCCGCCACAGCGGGAGCAGCACCAGTTGCCGTGGTACCTGAAATCCCAGTGGCGACACGCGGAACAGACATCATATTCAAGGTTGGAGGTTCTGGCAGCCTTCTTCTTATTGCTGCCTCGCCCCCCCCAACCTGCATTGCCACCACGCCCACTACGCCACGGGGCACTGCCGCGCCAGGCCATGGCGCGATCACGCGTGGAAGGAGAAACGAAAGGAAAAGCACACAGTGTGCCGTGTTTGCAAAGATGGCCACCTGCAGGCAGCGCGCTGGTCGAGGCGTCAGGCCTGGAGAAGGGGCTGCCCTTCCACCTCGCCTCGAGCCTCTGGAGTCGGGACGGGAGGTAAGCTCCGTCTTGAGCCAAAATGGCTACGGGGAGGAGGAGGAGGAGGAGGAGGAGGAGGAGGAGGAGGAGGAGGAGGAGGAGGGGGAGGGGGAGGGGGAGGGAAGAGGAGGAGGATGAGCTGGAGGAGGGAGGAGGGAGGAGGGAGCAGGGGGTGGTGGTGGAGAAGGAGGAGGTTGGTCTTGGGCCGAGTGGATTCAGGTCTCCCAAATGGGTCCAGAATTAAATGGGGTCGGAGGATCGCGCCGCGTCGCCGGTGCATCAGCGATGCGGCTCGATGTGGAGCCCAGTTTTCTTCTCGCCGGATGGTGACGATGCATCGTTGCTGGCCTGGTCCTCTGACCCCATGTACTCGGACCCCACTGGGATGCCTCCTGGCAACCCGAGGGGATAACAGACGCACGGGGCAGCGCCTACCACGCGGGCCCTGGACCAGGGGACTGCGCTTTCCCAAAGACGAGCCCGATGCGCTCCAGGGGGGGGGGGGGGGGAAATGGTGGCATTTCGATATCCCGTCCTACACGACGCCCACGCCCCAGACACCACCCAAAGGGCTCTGGGGCCATGACGTTTCGATCTGGCTCAAAAACGTATGCTTAAGGCGTGTCCATGTACAGGAGGAATATTCAAAAATAGTCAAGAAATAATTCGGGGAGGATTTGTTTAAAATACTTTGAGCATTTTTCAGTATTTTTTGATTTTATTATTTTCGTCCGAAATCCGCCTGTAGGGGGACACGCCCGATTTACACGTACGCATGAAGACGGACTCCTGAGAGTTCCCGTCGCGTTTTTTCACAACGTTGTACGTTCCCACGACGTCGGACCTCGAGGCAGGAGTAGGAAGTGTATAAGGTGGAGGAATCGAGCGCCCCATGTGTTCTTTCGCGATTTCGGCGCCCAGGTTTTTTCGGATCCCAGGATCAGTCGTGATACGGTCCATTGCGAAAAAGTCGGCCCCAGGGTGGGGCTGAGAGCTCCATGCCCACACTGTGAGCAGTGAGCCTAGCACTCTCGCCAGCGCTATTGTCAGGCATCTGGGATTGGTGGGCGGTTCATGGATGCGCCCTCCTGGCCTGCGGGGCCACCCGTGTCCATGTCCAGCGCCCCTGGATGCACAGTGGTCCGTTTTCCCGCGCTTCTTTAACACTTGCCTGCCGCAGCACAGTAATCGCGTATATTTGCGATCCTTCGCAGGACAGCCTCTCGACGTGGCTGGACGCTTTAATGCCGCTCGTGTGCACGGCGCTCGAAGTTGCCAGGTAGCTTAGTCACTTCACGATTGAGCCACCGAGCTTGTCATCTTGCTGCTGTGTCCGCTCCCCCTCTTCCCCTCCAAGCTTGTGCAGGAGAAATGGATATGCCCTCCAGGCCTCGCCATGATGGTCCACGCACAGGTACTCAATCCATGATCAGCTTGGCGGGGCCGAGCTGCACAGCACCTTTCCCCGACGGGGCGCAGGCAGAGGACTAGGAGGAGGAGGAGAAGAATGATGCTGATGCTGATGCTGCTTATGATGCTAATGCTAATGCTGATGCTGATGCTGCTGATGATGGCGACGATGATGATGATACTTAATTTTATTATCATGATGATGCTGATGCTGATGCTGATGACGATTTCGCAGATGCGGATGCTGCTGTTGCTGATGATGATGGCAATGATGATGTTTATTAGGCAGACGATGATACTGATGCTAATGATGATTATGATGGTGACGATGATATTGATGATGCTGATGATCATTATGCACACGATAATGGTGATGATGCTGATGAGGATGATGATGATGATGATGACGATACTGATCAAGATGATGATGCTGATACTGATGATGTTAATGCTGATGATGATGATGCTGGTGATGCTGCTGATGATGATTATGCAGACAGTGATGATGATACATATGATACTGATGATGATGACAATGATGATGATGATGATGATGATGGTGATGATGATGATGATGATGATGATGCTGACGATAACGATAATGCTCATGCTGCTGCTCATGATTGTGATGATGATGCTGATGATGATGCTGATGATGATGATGCCGATGATGCTGATGATGCTGATTCTGCAGATGATGATGATACCGATGGTAATGCTAATGATGCTGATAATGCTGATTATGATGATGGTGATGATGATGCAGTTGGTGATGATGAATCTGATGATTATTATGACGATGATGATGATGATGATGATGATGATGATGATGATGATGATGATGATGATGATGATGATGATACTGGCGATACTGATACTGATGCTGATGATGATGCTGATGATGATGCTACCGATGAGGATGATGATTATGATGATGATTTATGCAGGTGATGATGATACTAATGATGATGATGATGCTGAAGATGATGATGATGATGACGATGCTGATGCTGATGCTGATGTTGATGATGTCAATCATGCTGGTGATGATGATGATGATGATGATGATGATGATGATGATGGTAACGATGATATTGATGATGCTGCTGTTGATGTTGATGTTGATGATGATGATGATGATGATGATGATGATGATGATGATGATGATGATGGTGCCGATGATGCTGATGATGCTGCTGCTGATGCTGATGATGCTACGCAGATGGTGATGACGGTACTGATTCTGACAATGCTGATTATGATGAGGATAATGGTGATGATGACGAATATGATGCTGATAATGCTTGGGATGATGATACTGATGATGACGATGATAATGCTGATGCTGATGACGACGGTGATTATGCATCTGCTGACGATGATGATGATGCTGTTAATGATACTGCTGATGATGACGATGATGCTGATGCTGATGACGATGATGGTCATGATGATGCTGACGATGCTGATGATGACCATTGTGATGATGATTATGCTTGGGATGATGATGATTACGATGATGATGGTAATGAGGGTCCAGCGCAGATCCAAGAAATCCAGGCGCGGCGCGCGAGAGCGGGAACGTGGGCAGGTCTTGGAGTGGTGAGCCTACCTGCTTCTAGGAGACCAACTTCTAGAGCCGATGCCAAATATCGTTCTCACGTCCAAGCCAAAAGCGTCTGTGGACAAGTTGGGTAACGTGACGTCCACAGATGCTTTCGGGGGTCCAGGCGTCCCCAGTGTGTCGACGTGGAAAAACGCCAGAAGCATAAGCTTTCGGCGCTCCGCGCTGCCTTGTTGGATCCGCGCGGGGCCCCCCCCCGGGCGGCGCCGGAGGCGCAGATCCAGGGAGGGGGGCTCCAGCCCAGATCCAAGAAATCCGTGCGGAGCGCCAGAAGTTTATGCCTCTGCCGCATGTTCTTCTCCTGAGTGGGGCCAGGGTCAGACCCAGACCTCCGACGATTGGGCCAGGGACTTTGGCTCAGCGTGTCGCGCCGCCGGTTCTGGGCCACCGCGCCTCGGCGCGACGCTCAGCCACGCGCAGAGGGGGGTGGGGGGAGGGGGGAGGGCTTCTTAGAAGCACCCCTGCTTCTAGAAGGCGCGGGCCTTATCTATACATGTGATGCCGCGCCTTCTAAGAAGCAGCCTGCTTCTAAGAAGTCCCCCCCCTCCCCCCACCCCCTTTTGCGCGCCGCCAAGACACGCGGACCACTGCCCGGTCCCCGGGCGCCAACGTCCCGAGCTCTCCCGCGCCCCGCCGGGCGGCGCGACACGCTGTCCGCTGGCACGGCACGGCGTGCCGCCACGGGCCGCCGCCGCGACGCGCGGAGCAGCAGCTCCTGGCCGTCTTCCCCCGAAGGTGCTTGCACCTGGGCGTTCTTCCTTGTCTTGGCATCGCTCGGACGTGTGCAGTTTTCCTTCGGCGAGTACCCTCGAGGAGCATCCGTGATCATTGGGCAAAAAAGCCACGCACGAAACCGAACAACAACACAGGGAATGGACGTCCGAGCGATGGCCAGTTGCCTTTCAAAGGGACTGGGTGGGTGCGCCGAGGAGTCGCCGTGTGTTCCCGCCCGCGGCCGCCCCATTGCCGCCCGTCGCCGCCCCGGTGCCGCTTGCGTGGGTGCGTCGAGGGTTCGCCGCGCTGCCGCCGGTTGCCGCTGGGGTGGTTGCGTCGAGGATTTGCCACGTTGCACGTTGCCGCGCGTTGCCGCCCGTTGCCGCTGGTGTTGTAGCGTCGAGAGTGCGCCACGCTCGGGCACTCGTATATCTCGGAGGTTGACAGACCTCCTACCATGACGCGTCGATTGGCCAATTGTTTCGTTTTCGATTCGCGAGAGGACGTCGCGGCCGTCATTTTTGCGGGTCCAGGTCCGTCGGTTTCGGTCCAGGGCCGTTTTTATTGAAGGGTGGCTTGCTACAGGGAGGTTTGTCCACCGCCGAATATTCCCGGGCGTAGGCAGCCTGCACCTTCAGTGGAATGACTTACTGCTTGGGGCCCGCGCAGGTGAGCGAGCACGTTCCAGCCAGCGTCTTTGCCTCGACTTCGGCCTCCCGGGGCCTGTGGCCGGGCCCCGAGCAGGGCCACCGAGAACGGAGCCTGGGGGCTCAAAGCGGGCCCATGGGGAGGGGCTCGGGAGCTTCCGGGGCCGCGGATGGAAACAATGATGTCCGCGGATGTCGATGTCTGGGGATGGGGCGCCCCAGTCGCCTTCGGCGCGTTCCGCTTTCGGCGGAGCGTCGGCGGGAGGCCGACGGAGGCCGGCGGAGGTGAAGCGGCGGCGGGTTGGGTCGGAGGCGGGCGGCAGGGCGGCGGAAGGCGGCGGAAGTCAGAGTGAGACGCCAACATTTCGGGGTGCAGGAGGGCCTGCGGAATCGCCAAGAGGGGATCGGAGGATCGCGCTGCGGCGCCGGTGCATTCGGCGATGCGGCTCGATGTGGGGCCCGTTTCTCCGCGCTGGCAGCGCCGATGTATCGCCAGTGCGTCGCCGATGGATGGGCGATGCGGCGCGAGCTTCCGACCCCATCTGCCGGGCCCCACTTGGGAGGCCTCCAGTAGGGGCGTTCGGTAGCAAATTCCAGGAGCTCTGTGTGTCCTCGTAATTCCGCCTTCAGGGTGCACCAGCGTGCGCCAGCGTCTGGTTAATCTATGAGAAAGCGCCAGTTTAGCGCTGATCTAGCGTCGATTCGCGTCGATTTAGCATCGACTGGCGTCGATCAGCGTCGATCCGCAAGTTTCATCACGATGGCATGGCAGGCTCCCGCGAGTTGCCTGCCAGTGGGGGCCAGAGGAGGACGTCGAGAGGAAGCGGCGGTGCGAGAGCGGAGCGCCGAGGGGGAGGCCCTGCCGTGCCGATGGCGCCCTGGGCCGCGGCGCCCGTGCCCGTGCCGCTGTCGCCGTACCCCGCGCCGCCGCCGAGCGCGGTCCGCGAGGCCCCCGCGCTGGATGTATCTGGGGCGGGGGGTGGAGGCGGAGGCGCCGCCCCGCGGTGGCAGGAGCACGAGCGTGCCGGCAGGCTGGAGTCGGCTCGGGGTCTGAGGTGGCCCAGCACCTGGTTCCGGCCAGCATGAGGGGGGGGGGGCAGGTCCGAGGCGCTGGTTTCGAGACTGTCTTTTGCCTCTTGCGGCCTTCGGGGGCCTGGACCATCAAAAGCGGGGCCGGGGCTGCAACAGATGGACCCGGGAGGGGTCCGGGGAATCATTTTGAGCGTATTTGGCTTCATCTCCCCCCCCCTGACCGATGTTTTTGGGATCCCAACCAGCTCAGGCCCTCTGGCCACCTCCAACCTGCGGCTGCGAGCGAGGGGGGGAAGTGAGAAGGAGAAGGCCTCACTTCCCCAGGGGGGATAGGCTCAGCGGGAGATAGGGGGGGGGGAAGGCTCAGGGGATGCATTGGCATTGACCCCCAATCGCCCACTGATTGCCGATATGGGGCTTGACAACCCACCCATCCCATGGGGCCTATCGCCGATTGGGGGCCAACCACTGATCTACCTGCAACGTATTGCCGATTCACGCTCGATGTCCCCCTCATGAGCTGGTTCCCTCCACGACTTCTGCAGATTGCGAAGGCCTTGCCGCCAGTGCCGCCGATTCTGTTTGCTAGGACGGGGAGGAGGATGATGAGGAGAAGGATGATGATGCTGCTGCTGATGATGATGCTGATGCTGATGATGATGGTGGTGGTGGTGATGGGAGGTGATGGTAATGGTGGTGATGATGATGATGATTGATGAATGATGATGATCGCATGAGATTGATGATGATGATGATGATGGTGGTGGTGGTGGTGGTGTTATGGATTGTGGTATGATGGTGACCATTGGGATGATGGCGGGGGAGAAGGAGGAGGGGAGGGGAGTAGGGGCGAGTGTGAGGAAGGGAAGCGGAGGAGGAGGAGGGAGGAGGAGGAGGGATGCTGGAGGAGGAGGAGGAGGAGGAGGAGGAGGAGGAGGAGGAGGAGGAGGAGGAGGAGGAGGAAGGAGGAGGAGGAGGAGGAGGAGGAGGGAGAGGAGGAAGGAGGAGGAGGAGGAGGAGGAGGAGAGGAGGAGGAGGAGAGGAGAGGAGGAGGAGGAGGAGGAGAGTAGGAGGAGGAGGAGGAGGGGAGAGGAGGAGGAGGAGGAGGAGGAGGAGGAGGAGGAGGAGGAGGCATGTGAGGAGGAGGAGCGGAGGGGGAGGCGGAGAAGGAGGAGTAGGAGGAGGAGGAGGAGGAGGAGGAGGAGGAGGAGGGAGGAGGAGGAGGAGGAGGAGGGAGGAGGAGGAGGAGGAGGAGAGAAAGGAGGAGGATGAGGAGGAGGGGAGGAAGAGGAGGAGAAGGATCGCGGCGTGGGGTCAGCGGCAGTGCTTTGGCAGAATTCGCCGCTTTTCTTTTTTTTTTTCTTTTTTTCGCTTCGGCGCGAAGCCCCGCCCAGAGGGTGTCTCCCGGGGCAGGCGCGGGTGCTTTGACGTGAAGAGTCGGGTGGCCTCAAATGGTGTGGTGACGACTCCGCACGGTGAGTCAGTGGGGATTTTCGAACGTGTTCGGACGTTCTCGTCGGTTCCGGGGCGTTTTCCTGTTTCGGGATGCGTTCCAGCAGCTGCGCCTCGCCGAGGGCGTCCTGGGGGTGCCAGGATCGTCCCGAAGGGCCGCCGGAGACCCGAGTTATGGCCTGGGAACCCAACATTCGGAGGAAGCCCGGAGTTGTGAGGCAGTGGGGGTTCGGGGTGACCGCGCGGTTCTGGGAGTTGTGTCGTTCTCCGAGTAGGTCTCGGGCGGCAGAGGCCTCAAGGGTCCCGAAACCGTGCGTCGACGGGCGGTGCGGTGAGGTCTCTGGGGGTTTCGAGGTCACCGCGCGGTCCGCTATCGCACCGCTCGTAGGACCCCTGAGGAGAGGCTTCACGGCCAGAGTCGTGGGGCCAAGAGGGATCAAAAAAGCATCAATTTAGGCTTTCCAATGACCGCGCAGATTTCCTGGGCCTGCGCCGGGCCCCCTCCCTAGCGGTGCCTCCCGCGCCGCCCTTGGCGCCCTCCACGCGCCAGTGAGGGAGTGAGGGGGGTCGGCGCCGATCCAAGAAATCTGCGCGGACCCCTGATCGTTTATGCTTCTGCAGCTTCTTCCTCTTCTGGGGAATCAGTCGCGTCACTGAGGGCCTCCCAGCTGTTGTGGCACTCTCCTGGCAGAGGTGGGAGCAGGTTTTAGCAAAGGCAGCAAGGGCTCGTCAGGCGAGCTCGGCGATCTGCGGAGGCTGCAGCAGCGGAAACGTGAACACTCACACGCCTGCCAGTTGCCAGGACTTGCACAAACATGCGCCTTTGTCGACCTCCTGCAAGGGGGTGGCGGTGCCGATGAACATGTTATCTCTGCCTGCATCTTATCTTAGTGGTCTGCCCCTGCTTCGGAAAGACCTTCAAGACCATCTGGGGCAGTCTGTGTCGTAGGGCTGCATCTGGAGGGTGAGCAGGCAGAACACGCGTTTT
>CAUYUJ010017775.1:71188-90211 GCA_963575745.1 Prorocentrum cordatum
GTGTGTGTGTGTGTGTGTGTGTGTGTGTGTGTGTGTGTGTGCGTGTGCGTGTGCGTGTGCGAGTGTGTGTGTGTGTGTGTGTGTGTGTGTGTGCGGGTGCTAGCAGGTGTGTATGCCCTACATGTGCCACATGGCCAGCGCAGTCACTCTGCCTAGCCGCCGACGCAACAAAAAGAGTGTGCGTGTGCGTCTTCGCCTCCCTCTCCTGCACACGAGACGCATTGCCTATCGGTTGCCCCGATTGGCACCGCGCTGGTGCGGATTGCCTCCGCCTCGCCGCCGACGAGGTGCGCGTGCGCGCGCGTGCGTGCGGGCGTGCCTGCGTGCGTGCGTGCGTGCGTGCGTGCGTGCGTGCGTTGGTGTGTGTGTGTGTGTGTGTGTGTGTGTGTGTGTGTGTGTGTGTGTGTGTGTGTGTGTGTGTGTGTGTGTGTGTGGGGGTGTGCGTGTCTGTGTGTGTGTTTGTGTCGCAGCCAGCGTCACTGCCGCTGGCCGAACGTTGACGGGAGCGGCTGCGGCCAACGTCGCCAAATCTTCGCGTGCGGATCCCCATGTGATGGACCCTCTCTTCTATGTAAGTTCCTGTGCGGCGACGGCCATGACTCGGATTACAAGCCCATGCGTGTGGAACGATATGTGTGTGAACCCTATGGCGGTGACTGCGAGAACTAGGCTTGCCAGGTCAGTTCCTGACTTACGGCGCCTGGTCAGTCTTTTGCAGAAGTAAACCTCCTAAGGCTTAGTGAAGTGTAGTGTAGCAATGGGTATGTGTGGCGTGCTCGATAGCATCCAGTCCCTCCTCTCGCTGGCGGCTTTCCTGTAATTCTTTCTGCTGCCATGCTGGACTGGTAATGGCTGTCTTCAGGTGTTCGAGCCCCCGCTAGTTTCTCGTAAACCAAGGTTGCTTGTGCGATCATAACTAGTTGAACTTGATGTGTGCGCGCTCTGAGGCTTTACCGAAGCCGCACCGAGAGGGTGACGGCGCTGCGCACCCGTCCCCGTAGTCGGGGCAGCTCTTGCTGCAGGGGCGACAGTTCGGTTCAGTTCATACCCCGCCGCATGCCAGCCCTGGCGCCATCCCCAGACCTCCGACTTTGTGTTCGCTGCGCAACGTGCACACCCAGAGGTTTCGACCGCCGTCCCAGCACCACCATTTCATCCCGAGTCGTTGCCTGACGGTGCCAGGGGCTGGTGAGGGCCTCCAGACTTCGAAGCATGCCAGAGGCTATCTTGTTTTTTGTTGTTGCTGTTCTTGCTCGGCGTGCTTTTATTTGCAACGCCGCGAGGAGGTCTGGGCCCTGTCCCCCGCCGCAGGCCAGGTCAACCCAGGGCCGTCCCCACTCCCCACCGCCACTCCCCTGGGCCTGGCTTTCCGCCCCTTGAGGTCCGCGCCGCGGGGCAAACAAAAATGCAACCGCGTACCCAGACCCCCTCGCGTTGTGAAAAAATCACGACGGGAGGTTTTTCATTCTTTTCGGCCTTTGGGGGCCCCTACCGGGCCTCGGGACCGTCAAATGACGACTCAGGATAAAAAACCGGTCCCGGGGAAGGGGTCCAAACCTTTGGGGGTCGGCGTTGTGGCAAAAATCACGACGTCGGGGTCTGGGGAGGTGGATAGCATCCAGCCCAACCTCCCTGAGATCCTGGCGACCCAATTCTTTCGAGCTGGGCGTTTTCGCTCAACTTCGGGCCCAGGGACCCTCGCAGGTCGATCTGGCTCGAAAAATGTAGCAGAAAGACGGGGTCCAGGGGTCCAGTCGTTTTTTTATTGCGATGTGGCAGAATTTTTCCAACGTCGGATCTCAGGGAACCTCGCTCCTGAGTTGGTTACAGATGCCCTATCTTCGGCCACGCGCAGAAGGGGTTAGGCGGCGGGGGGAAGGCTTCTTAGAGGCACCCCTGCTTTTCAGACGGCGCGGGCCTTCTCTATAGACGTAAGGCCGGCGCCTTCTAAGAAGCAGCCTCCTTCTCGCCTCAGCATCCACTGCTGCGCCCCCCATCTCCGCAGCAACCGTCGCGGTCAGCCCAGTGCCGCGGCGCCAGCCGCCAGACCGCCCTGTGCCGCGGCGCCTCGCCACGTCGGCTGGACCGCGCTCCCGGGGGAGGCGGCTTGGTCGGGCGGGGCCAGGCCGAGGACGCATCCGCTCCAGAGCGTTCCAGAACGCTGTCGGAGGGCTCCGTAACGCTCTGAGAGGGCCGCGGCGCCCGAGGCATCCTTCAGAGCCGCCGGGTCTCAGAGAATCTCGATTTATCCTCGCCCGATTTTGTCCTTATCCTGGCTCGGTCTTCTCTGGCGAGGGGCGACCAGTCTTCTCTCACGCGCCGAGAAGCCCCAAGGGGTCCGCGACCTTGTTCACGACAGCGAGGGGCGGGGGTCTCGGATCCTCTGGACGCCGCGCGCCGCGCGCCCTTTTGAGCGACGCCAGAAGACGGTGTCGTCGGCGCCGACGCTCGCGCGCAAGCTGCCCGCGCAAGCCCGCGCGTCAGCGCCCGCGTCTCCGATGTGGCGTGCCGCGCCGGCGGCCCGCGTACGCCGCCGCGTGAGGTCGCTACGCCACATCTCGCGTGAGACTTGTCTTTGATCGTCACAGCCACGCGCAGAGGGGGGCGGGGGGAGGGGGGAGGGCTTCCTAGAATCACCCCGGCTTCTTAGAAGGCGCGGGCCTTATCTTCAGATGTAAGGCTGGTGCCTTCTAAGAAGCAGCCTCCTTCTAAGAAACCCTCCCCCCTCCCTCCACCCCCTTGTGCGCACCGCCACATCTCGCGTGAGACTTGTCCTTGATCTCAAGGGAGGAAAAACCATCTATACCGGACAATTGGCGTTTACTAAACGGCCCCGGGCGTTTACTAAACAGCCCTGCCCTGTTCGATTCCTTCTTTGGGCGCGTTCACTAAACGACTTCGCCTGTCAGGGTGGTTAATCTGGGGGTGGATTCTTTGACCTCTATGATCGTCGCTCCTCTGGGGTCCGCGGTGCCCCGCGCCACAGGCGAGCCCAGGGCCCTCCCCGCACCCAGCGGCCGCCGCGTCGCCCGCCGACGTGCCCGCGGCCAGCCCGGCCCCCACGGGCGCGCCGGCGCCGCCGGTCGCGGTCCGCCCAGCCTCGCCCGCTGCGGCACCAGCCCCGCCGCCGGCCGCCCTGTGGCGGCCTCGGCGGCCCTCCAAGACGTCGTGCTTTTTTTGGGTTTGTTATTTGTTTCTTTCCTTCTTGGTCAACACACACACGCACTTTTTGCTTCGGCGGCTGGGCAGAGGGCGACTGCTCTGGCGGCCTGGCCACAGGGGACACGCTGTACGCAAATTAAGGCCGCAATGCACGGAAGGAGGAGGAGGAGGAGGAGGAGGAGGAGGAGGAGGAGGAGGAGGAGGAGGAGGAGGAGGAGGAGGAGGAGGAGGAGGAGGAGGAGGAGGAGGAGCCCCGGAACGGTCAACACAAACACACACACACACCCATACGCATAGGGGGGGCGGTCGGAGGAGGCTATGGGTGTGTGTGTGTGTGTGTTGTCAGATGGGGGCTTCCGTTCGAGCGGGGGGCTCCCCCAGGGTCAGTATCCACAGCCAGTCCCCCTCCGTCCGACCTCCCTATGGATACGTGTGTGTGTGTGTGTGTGTGTGTTGTTTTCCGGCACCGCCAGCACCCCGGGCCCCGCCCTCTCCGGCCGCCTGAGGCCCCGCCCGCCTGTGCCCTGTCTCCCCAATTAGAGCTGTGCGTAGCCCGCCTAGCTTTTAGCGGAAGAGGTTCGCTCTCGCCCCGCCGACCAAAGTGTGTGTGTGTGTGTTGTTCATTCGTCACTCTTTGCGTTTTTCTTTTGTTTCGGCCTCCTGGGGCCACTTCTGGGCTCCCAGACTATCAAGAGTGGACATGGGGACGAGAAGCGACCCTCGGGGGAGTGGTCGAGATCTCCCCGTGGACCACGGATGGAAAAATGGATCCATCGGATGCTTGGGACCCACCCCTGCTGCTGCCCCAACTCTGGCTGCCAGAGGGGGGCAGGGCATGGGTAAAAACTTGACCTCCAGTAGCTGGACTTTTCCCAACCCTCCTGCGCTGGTTTCTAGTTTTGAACAGAGCACTGGGGTCGCGTCTTCCTTCTCCTCCTCCCGCCTCCCTTCTCCTCTCCCCCCGCTCCTATGTTGTGCCAGCTACCCTGCCTCCTTCCTGCCTTCTACACTGCCTCCTACCTGCCTGCTAAGTTACCCTGCCTCCTCGCCATCCCTGGGGGGCTGTGAACTACGAAACTGTCGCAACTTTCCAGGGCTGCTGGGGGGTCAGCGCAGTGGCACCTTACCGCAGGCTCAGATTAGATCTCGCCATCCTTGGGGTCTGCGACCTGCTCGGCATGGAGACGGAAAGCGCGGGTTCTTCCTGTGCGGGCGCGAGGTCGCTTGCTTAGTGCCTTGGAGCCCTGTTGGTGTGAAGACTTCGGTACGACACACAAAAATCTAGCAACCAACCTTGCGAAAATAGATTAACATTTCATTTCCGGGCCTTCTGGGGGTCCTTTTGGGGCTCGTTTGGGCCGTTTGGGGGCCCTTTTGAGCCGTCCCGGGACCCGGGGCCCTCTGGAAGCCCTTGTGGGTTCCCTTGGGGACCTCCTGTGGCCCTCTTGGGGCTCTCTTGGGAACTTTTTGGGACCCCCAGGGGCCTCTCTTGGGCCGTCTTGGGGCTCTCTTTGGCCGTCTTGACGCCCACTTGGGCCGTCTTGGGGGCCTCTAGGGCCGTCTTGGGGCGGTCTTGGGGGCCTCCTGGTCCGTTTTGGACGCTTAGAAGACCAAAGAAGCGGACATGCTAACAATGTACGTGTTCCCTAGGGAAAGGGACGATTTTTGCCTCTTGGGGGCTCCCTTTGGGGGCCTCTTGGGGCGTCTTGGGGGCCCCTCTTGGAGCGCTCTTGGCCCGTTTTCGGGCCCTCTTGGACCTCTCCGACGCCGTCTTGGAGGTATCTTGGGCGCTTTTGGGGCCGTCTTGGGCCGTCTTGGGGCCTCTTACGCGCTCTTGGGGCTGGCTTGGGCCGTCTTGGGCCTGACAGCGGAGTGGCGCTTTACCACAGATTCAGATTAGATCTCCCCAGCCCTGGGTTGCGAAGTGCGAAACAGTCGCCATTTTCGGACAGCTGGGGGTTCCAGCAGAGTGACGCCTTACCGCAGATACAGGATAGACCTCCTCTTGGAGTGCTGCGAACTGCGGAATTAGGGGGTCCAGCGGATTGACGCCGTACCGCAGATTCAGATTAGACATCGCTTGGGGTCTGCGATCTTTGGAGCTGTCGCCACTTTCGAGGGCTGCTGGGGGTCCAGCGGAGTGACGCCTCACAGCAGACTCAGATTAGACCTCGCCGTCCATCCCTGTGGGGTTGCGAAGTGCGCATCAGTCGCCATTTTTGAGGGCTGCTTTGGGTTTGTGTTTCAGCGGAGTGGCGCCTTTCTGCAAACTCGGGTTAGCCTTCGCCAGCACTGTTCGCTCGTGCCGTAGGCTGCGGCAGCCCATGGGCGTGCATACTGGCATACTGGCATATCAACTATGACAGCAAACATGGCGCACTTTGTGGCGCCACGCGGAGGCGTCATTCACTGCATCTCGGAGCCGGCTGCTGTCCCAGGCCAGACGGATTGCGCCGGGCAGCACATTTCGGACCCATTCTCTCCTAGGTGCTCTAACTCTGAGGACGTACCTGTCGGTAGCGGGGGGGAAGGAGAGGACCTGCTTGTACGTGACCTCTCGCATGTCTGAGCTTTCCGGCTGGCGCAGGACACGCCCCAATAGAACGAGTTGTCTGCTTCAGGGTTGCCCAGAGGCTGTCTCGAAACCCGCGCGCTGCAAGACGGTGGCGTTAGATATTCTGGAAACGACAGATGGCTGTATGTGCAGGACATGTCTGAGATATTTGGTTTGGAATCCGTGCAGTCTTCGTAATTCCGCCTTCGTGAAACACCCTGCTGGCAACGCGTACAGCAGCTTGGATTCGACCCGAGACTGATAAGCCAGACGGCGTCGCTTGAGCGGCAGAGAGGAACGCCTCCATACTTGCCAGCGCATCTGGAAGTCTGCAGCTGCCGCCCCATTTCGGCCACCAAGTTGTCGTCTCATTCTACCATCTGCCGACAGCGAAGAACCGAGATACACAATGCTGTCCGCTCTTGGTATGGCATCCCCCTGGAATCACACCGGCTTGCACGAGTTCGCCTGCAATAGTTGGAATATGTCGAAATGCTGCTCGAGGCCTTGTGCGCTGCCCGCCCGGGCCACTGCCTCGGCGAACTGCTGGACATGTTCGGCCGCCGCACCCAGGAGCAGCGTGTCGTCGGCGAAGGCAATATCGGCGAATCGCTTCTGTCGATATGCCTCTGCAGCTGGCTCGGGAAGCATGGCGGCTGCGTCCTCCATCAGTGCTGTCGTTAATGTGATGAACAGCAACGGGCTTGGTGTGCATCCGTGCGATACCCCCGATCGCTGCAGACGCCCATCACAGTTGATGCCCGCATCTTCCACGAAGAAGCGCCTGCTCATCATGGTGTAGTGGATGATGCGCACGCGTTTGGGCGTGATGCCGAAACGCGCAAGAGCATGCACCAGACGCTCAGTGGGCACGCTGTCGAAAGCCTTCGCCAGTCCAGCGCGGGGAACCATACCGACCCGTTGCGTGATGCGTGTGCGAGTTCAAGGTGTCTTCTGGCTATGAAGATGGCGTCCTCTGTGCAGCGGCTGCGGCGGAAAACGTACTGCGGTGCTGTCGCCACTTCCGATGGCTGCTGTGGGTCCAGCGGATTGACGCCGTACCGCAGATTCAGATTAGACATCGCCATCCTTGGGGTCAGCGATCTGCGAAACAGTCGCCACTTTCGAGGGCTGCTGGGAGGTCCAGCGGAATGACGTCGTACGCAGATTTAGATTCGACCTCGCCCCCCCCCCCCTGTGGGGTTGCGCAGTGCGAAACTGTCGCCACTTTCGAGGGCTGCTAGGGGGTCCAGCGGGGTGACGCCATACGCAGATTCAGATATAAACCTCGCCATCACTGGGGGGCTGCGAACTGTGGAACTGTCGCCACTTTCGAGGGCTGCCCGGGAGCCAGCGAAATGATGTCTTACGCGGATTTTGATTCGCTTAGATTTCCTTTCCCACGGGCCGCCCGGAGACCTGGCGGCGCGCTTGCGGGCGTGTCAGGTGCCAGGTGCAGGACTCGGAGAACCTGGCGGGCGAACTCGGTTTCGCTCGCTTTTTGCATTGGCCATGAACAGCTGATCCTTTGGAGCGGCACGGCGACATGGCGCGGGCCGCGCGCTGCTTGTCCAGCGGGCCAGTGGGAAATGACCCTCGTTCCTCATCATACCGCTTTCGTTGTCTTCCTTTTCTTCCTTCCTCCGTCTCACTCCTGCTGTCGCGTTGACATTTCGGCCCCTCTTCCGTCCTTTTCCCGCCGTCGTTCCCACCCCTAGTTTTTTTTCGAGCCAGGGGCTTTAGTCATCGTCTTTCTGCTGTTGTTCTGTGAGTCGCGCAGCGCGCGCGCGCTTCACATACTGATCGCGCAATCATTGACAGATCCTGTGATGTAATCGTATATACTAGTATGGACAACCTCCTGTTGTCATTTGGTGCAGATTGGTTGGGTCCGTCGCAGGGCAATTTACCGTACCCCCGTTCCGCCTCTTCATGGAGTTCTTGCGTGGGTACGGGCATGGATCATTTGTTTATCGCCTATCTCCCGACCCTGATATGCTCGCATTGAAATTTTTTCCAGGTGAAGGATCCAACCATACGCAGTTGCGAATACTCGCCCTGTGAGTATCGCCTTCGGTGGAGCTCCCTATGGAGCCACGAAAAATGTGAGGGTTGTGCCGAAATGGGTGGGGCGGCCGCGTGCGGACACCGCCAGTGGAACTTTTGGTGGAACTCCTTTGGGGCCGCGAAGCGTGTGAAGGGTGCGCCGAGATGTCCGGGGCGGCCGCACGTGGACATGGCCCCTGGGGCCTTCGGTGGAGCTCCCTTTCGGGCCACGAAGCGTGTGAGGGCTGTGCCGAACTGGGTGGGGCGGCCGCGTGTGGTACACCCCTGGGGCCTTCGGTGGAGCTCCCTATGACGCCACGAAGCGTGTGAGTGGTGTGCCGACATGGATGGGGCGGCCGCATGTGGTGCCAGCGCCCTGGGCCTTCGGTGGAGCTCCCTGTGGGGGCACGAATCGTCTAAGGGGTGTGCTGAAATTGTGGGGTGGGGCGGCCACATGTGGCACACCCCCTTGGGGCCTTCAGTGGAGCTCCCTATGGGGCCACGAAGCGTGTGAGGGGTGTGCCGAAATGGGCGGGGCTTCCGCGTGTGGTGCATCCCCCGAGGGCCTTCGGTGGAGCTCCCTATGGGGCCACGACGCGTGTGAGGGGTGTGCCGAAATGGGTGGAGCGGCCGCACGTGGTGCACCTCCCTGGGGCCTTCGGTTGAGCCCTCTATGGGGTTACGAATTGTGCGAGGGGTGTGCCGAAATGGGTGGAGCGTTTTCCTATGGACACCGCTATTGGGGCCTTCGGTGGAGCTCCCTATCGGACCACGACGCGTGTGAGGGGTGTGCCGAAATGGGCATGCGGAGGGCAGAGGCAGGGATGGGAGGGTTGAGGAGGGTGAGGAGGGCAGCGGGTGGGAGACGCGGGGCGCTGTCTCTTCAAAACGAAGACCCAACACTACAGGATGTTTGGGAACTCGGCCTCCAGGGGCCCTTGGCGGGCTTCGGGGCTGTCGAGAAACCTTTACAGGGGTGAAGAGCGGGTCCTCTGGAAGAGGTCTAGACTTTTGGGGAGCCGCGTTGCGGAGCAAAAGTCACGACGTCGGATGTCCGGGTGCGGCGCAGTTTTTTCTTGGCGCGGGCCGCCTGCGATCTCGAGATTTTTTCCCCGGGGCCGGCTTCTCATCTTCGGCCATTGTTTGGCGGTCCCGCGGCCAGGAAGCCGGCCTCCAGAAGCCGGAAGCGTCCCAACAGCTGGCCGAAGACCGGTCCAGCGCCGATCCAGGAATCCTCGCGGACTTCCGAGCAATAATGTATCATGCCGATTTTTGTTCCTCGACACCCGTGAGGTGCGGTAGGCGCGGGTCAGAGGAGGAAAAGGTACTCCAGATTTCGTAATAAAGGGAGGGGGGTCTCATTTCGGGGGGGGTCTCTTCCAGGCTATCTTGGAGGGCCTGGGGGGGTCTGGGGACGATGTTTTGGAGGGTTCTCCCACGGGGGGGGTCTAAAACTTCTCGTCTGGGAGGGTTGAGACCCCCTCCCTTTTATTACGAAATCTGGAGTACCGATACCAAAATGCTTCACGCGTTGTTGCTCTCCTTGGGCCTCCCGGGAGGCCTTCGTCGCCGCGGCTGGATATTCGCCCCGAAAAATTCTGGGCAGAGCGTTCCCCGGGCGAGGTCCCGGGAGCAGCTGTGTCGGTGTCCCCAGACATCTGATGCCTCTGGAGAAAACAGCGTGGCTCCCATTCCCCAGGACGCCTTCTTTCCATCCCGAGAAGTTCTGTGGCGGTCCCGGGGCCCGCGGATGGCCCCTGGAGGCCGACAATTGGCGAACACATGGCATCCTGATTCCGTGCTGCTCCCTCTCTTCCCTCCTGCCTCCTCCCTTCTCCTCCTCCTCCTCCTCCTCCTCCTCCTCCTCCTCCTCCTCCTCCTCCTCCTCCCTCCTCCCTCCTCCTCCTTCTCCTTCTCGTCCTCCTCCTTCTCCTCCTCCTCCTCCTCCTCCTCCTCCTCCCTCCTCCTCCCTCCTCCCTCCTTCTTATTCCCTCCTCCCTCTCCTCCACCCATCTCCTCCCCCCTCCTCACAGCGTGAGGGTGTCAGGGTCTTTTAGTTTCCTCATCGGCGGTGCTCCGCGCCAGCAGCCGGAGCTCACTGTTGCGGCGGAGAAGCAGAGGCCTCAGATCGTCGGTTCAAAGATGGGGTCCTGAGGGATGGGGTCCTAAGGACAGGAAGGGATCCAAGGTTGAATTTCCGTTGCTTGAGGCACCTCGTCCTTAGGACCCCATCCCTCAGGACGCCATCTTTGCACCACCGATCTGAGATGCCCTGGCCCGCCTCGTGGTACGAGCTGCGGTCGATGTGCTGCGCCGACCCTTGGCGGCGCTTCTGGGGGGGGGCTCCCACCTCGCACGGGCGGGCAGTCTCCAGACCCCCTCGCGTCGTGAGAAAATCACGGTGGGAGGTTCTGGGCCATTTTGTGCCTCTGGTGTACTCTAGTCGCCTACACCTCCTTAAGCATCTTGCCAGGAGCAGGTGTGGACCTCAGTTAACCGGTGGCAGCTTCAGAAAGCCGCCACTAGCAGAACGGCTGCGAGCAGAAGCCCGTGACCGTGCCCTCCTTGTCCATGCCCGGTCTATGGGCCGACATTGGATCAAAAGAGGCGACCGCCTACCGAGTTCGCACTAGTTAGTGCATGTTTTGTTTCATCTGTTATACTTGCGCCTTCCATGCCTTGGGAGAGAAAAGCCTCTGGGGGCTTTCGCGGAGCCCCAAGGGCCGTCCAACAATGTCTCAGGATGAAAGGCCAGTCCCGGGGAAGGGGTCGAGATCTTTGGGGGTCCGCGCTGTACACAAAATCACGACGCCAGGGGTCCAGGTGGGATCCAGATCATCAGCGACGCGAGCCCAGGCGCAGGAGACCCCGACGGTTCGCACCGAGTCTTCGGGTGGCCGTGCCGAGTGGATCTGGGCGATGTGCGCTCCCCTCCGACCGTATGCCGTTGTTGGGACCTCTTCTGAAGCCCCTGGTGGGAGTGCGGAGCTCCGCCGACGGCCAGGAAGCGTCGCCGAGCTGTTGCTCTCTTGCACTCTCTTCTCGCCGAGCGGAGGGCGTTCATCCAGCTCCATCACCAGTTCTGAGACTGGGTGCGCGCCATGGTGGAGATCGTGATTGGACAGGTCCTTTGCAGCACTGCCAGGTCCTAGGACACACTGCGTCCGGGGGTGCCAACCAGAGAGTCTAGAGCAGCAGCTCAAGGCTCTCCCCGAGTCTGGCGGTTTAAGTTGACGTGGACATGCGCCTTTCCCTTGGAGGCGGCCGGTGAGTCTGAGCTGGATGAGCCCAGAAGTAGATCAGTCAAGCGGGGTTGGTGAGGGCAAGTCTGGTGAACAATCTGTCCCTGGGCCCCTCCTGGCAGCAGTGAGCAGTGGTTTGAATGCTATCGGGGGGCTCGCCAAGGTGGCAGAGGAGCAGCTGGACGATCGACGCGTGAGCCCGCCGCCGGAGGAGTCGGACGCAGCAGCCTCTGAGGCAGCCCCCCCGGGAGGCAGGGCCATCTGGGACTGATTTGCCGCATTCCCAGATCTCCGACGATATGTTTTTTTTTTTTTTTTTCAATCCGTACGTTTTTCCCAGATTTCCACCCTCGAGGGCTCTTTTCGGCCCTGGGGCCAAAAACAATTAATCTGTCCTGGGCGAAGGACTGCCCCCAGGAAAGCGGTCGGGGGCTCGAGGAGCCGCGGATCAAGAAAATCATATCGGCGGATGCTTGGGCTTCCAGTTTCAACCAGTGAACATGCTGGTTGTCTTCCTTGCTCTGCAAGGGGTGCAGTGATTGCGGCGAGAGCGCTTGCTGGCGGTAGGCCCTCGCGATTTCGACTGTGCGCGCTTAGCTGTATACTCTGCCGGCGGCAGCGGGGGCCGCTTGCCATCACTGGAAACATCGTGCAGGCGCGTGCGTCAGTCGGTGCGTATGCGTTTGCCTGGGTCTGCAGTCTGCGCGTGCCAGTGCGTATACGCTTGCGTGTTCGTGCGCGTGCAAGAACGACGATGCTGCGAGGACGCGCGCTCATCCTACACGCCGAACAGGGGTCGGAAGACCAATTATCCAACGAAGGCGGGCCTCGTGCGAGGGGCGCTCGGATGCCACTGCTGGGAGGGGCGGGGAGTGAGTTGAACCACCTGGATATGCAGAGAGGCCGTTTCCCGACCCACCGCTGGCCCGAGCTGAGCTGTCTTCACCGAGCTCTCCCAAGGGGTCCCCGCGCTTCGCGCTTCGCAGCTGCCCCGTGCTGTGGCACGCGCGCGCCCTCGGTGCTTCATCTATCACCTGGTCGCCCTTCACGTCTTACCTTTTGCCTCACCTCTTAGACGTCCCAGCTTAATGTTTGACGCTTCGCGCAAAGCCAGCAGCCCATTTAGAACCGATGCTCATGGGAGTTGTCTGGAGGAGGGGCGTAGGTAAGCACGAAGCGAGGAGGCCAACAATGGAAGTAGCCCTCGGGGAGCCTATTGACCCGTGTTTGGGCAATTTCAAGGAATTGTGGACTCTGCTGAACTGGGGCCCTGTTGGGGCTCTCTTGGGGCCCTCTTGGGGTCCTCTTGAGCGCTTCTCGGGAGCCTTGAGGGCTCTCTTAGGGCCCTCTTGAGGGCTCTCTTAGGGCCCTCTTGGAAGCCATCGATCAAAGAAGGGGGTTGGTGGTTATGCCAGTGCCTCCCCCCGTCGGGGCCCTCAGAGTCGCCTCTTGGAGGCTTCTTAGGGCGCTCTTAGTGCGATCTTGTGCGCTCTGGGGCTCGTCTTGGAACCCTCATGGGCACCTCTGCAGGCTCTCGTGGGCCATCTTGGAACTATCTTGAGGCCTCAAACGCCCATCGGAAGCGAAAAGGCGAGGAGACAACACACATTGAAAAAGCGAGAAGAAAACACACACATCGAAAGCGCACCGTTTTTGAAGGATGTCGGCAACTAGGGGGCCCCCCTTGGATGCTCCGTGGACACGTGGGTCCGTCTTGGGACGGCCTTGGGGCCCCCTGGAGGTATGCTGGACGCTGTCTTGAGCCACGAGGGGATACCTTGAGCGGTCTTGGAGGCCATCTTGGGCTATCGGGGCACCCGAGCGCCCGAGGACCGTCGAGGCGCCCAGGCGGCCTCGGGAGAGGGCGTGGATGCGTGCAGCCGGATGCGGCGAGGGGAGCACTTGCCGTTCTGCCACGCCTCGACGTGCCGGGGGGGCGCGGTGGTGGACCTTCAGCGGTCGTGGAGGCCATCCTGGGCCACCATCGGGGGTCCTCGTGGGGGCCCCAAAGTGACCCTCCGACACCTCGCGGGGCATCTCCTGCAGAGCCACGGGGGAGGGGGTTAGAGGGAGGGGTAGACCCTTCCCCGAAAGGGAATAAAGGGGGTTCCCTGAGGTTCTTGCGTTGCAATCTTTTGGCAAAGGGTGACTTTGCTATGTTTCGGGCCCCGGAGCCCTCACGGGTCGATCCGTCTCGAAAGAAGCCGCACAAGACGGGGTCCAGGGCTTTGTTAGCGATTTTCCGCGACGATGTATTGTGAATGCCTTACGGCCGGCGCTGCCGACCCTGAAGGCGGAACCTCCCTCGGGACCTCGGGATCCCTTCCCAGGATAATGGGCGTGTTTTCCACCACCACCACCACCACCACCACCACCACCACCACCACCACCACCACCACCACCACCACCACCACCACCACCACCACCACCACCACCACCACACCACCACCACCACCACCACCACCACCACCACCACCACCACCCACCACCACCACCACCACCACCACCACCACCACCATAAGTTTGGAGGGGGGTAAGAGCTTGAGGGGCGTCAGGGTTGAGTAGTGAGTAATGCGTCTTAGGCTGCTAGGCGGACGAAGGATGATAATGGACTACGAGGAGGAGGTAGAGGGAGGAGGGAATGAGGAGGCGGAGTAGGAGCGGAGGAGGAGGAGGAGAGGAGGAGGAGGATGAGGAGGTAGGAGGATGAGTGAAGGAGGAGGATGATAGGACGAGAGGAGGAGATGAGGGGATGAGGATAGTAGGAGGAGGAGGAGGCTGAGGAGGTAGGGTAGGATGAGAGGAGGAGGAGTGAGGAGGATAGGCCCGAGGAGGACCCTCCGCAAAAAAATCTCGACCTCCCCCTCCTACTTATGGTGGTGGTGTTGGTGGAGGAAAACAAGCCCATCACGGGACCTCGGGGCTCGGGCCGGGGCCACGGCCACTGCCACGGCCTGGGTCGGTGCCAGGGCCGGAGCCGGGGCCGGGGCCAAGGGAGGGACCAGGGTCGGCCCCCCCCCCCCCCCCGCAGAGGCGGCGAGGGGCGACGACGACCCGACGGACGTCCCCGGAACATGATCTTTTCCTGCTCTTCCTTTGCTCGCTCCTCGTCCTCGTCTCTTCCTCCTCCTCCCTCCTTCCCCTCCTCCTCCACCCGCTTTCCTCCTTCTCACTCCTCCCTTCTCCTCCTCCTTCCCCTCCTCCTCCTAACCTCCTCCTCCTCCTCCTCCTCCCCTCTCCCTCTCCCTCCCCCTCCCCTCTCGCTCTCTCTCTCTCTCTCGGCCTGTGGGTCATCCTGACGCGGCCATCCCCACCCCGCCAGGGGCTGTTGCTTCGCTCTGCGGCACGCAGTGGGCCGTCTGGTCGAAGGAGGTTGCCTGGAGGAGAGGGAGACGAGGGCCAGATGGGGAGCAAGAGGAGAGGTGGGAGAGGGGGAACGAGGACACGAGGGGAACACGAGGAGAGGCGGGATAGGGGAGCGAGAAGGGACCGCCCCAAGCCCTAGAGAACCCCACAGCTTCCCAGGGAGTGGAGCTCTGGGGGGGGCTTCCAGGACACGGACACTGATCCCTAATAGTGGTCGCGGTCCTCGGCACCCTCCTCCTCCTCCTCCTCCTCCTCCTCCTCCTCCTCCTCCTCGTCCTTGTCTATCCCGACCCATCATGCCCCAGGTACGCAGGCTGGCAATCGGCGGCGGCCGCGGTGAAACTACGGTTTGGATTGGCATCAACACGTGGGGGCGGGCTCGGAGTGGCCGCGGTGGGCAGGCTCCCTGTAGTGCGTCTGAGTGGCGCCTCACGCTGGAGGCGGGTTGGGCGCGCGCCAGCGAGTCGCATTTCGCACCTCACGAGTCGCCAAGCGACCTCGTGTGGACCCTTTTGAGGCGGTGGTGGTGTGAGGGCCCAGAAGGAGCTAAATTGGGGCGCAGGCGGGCGGTTGCGTAAGGTGGCTCTTTTCCACTACAGCAGTCGGGCAAGCTCGACTCAGGGCTGAATTGGGACAAAAGCCTCATGCACCGATGCCCCCCCCTCCATGAGTTACTCCTCCCCCCGGTCGGCAGAAGTGCAAGGCGGATGCTCGACAGCAAAATCGGGGTGGACCCCACTTCTGAGATCAAGAGCAACGGCTGTTGCCCAGAGTGCATTGGGGGAGGGGGACGAGGAAGATACGGGGGATGGGATGGCTCTGGCAGTACTGAGTGTGCAGCGGGAGTGCGAGTGAGTCTCCTGTGGGATCATTCGCTAAGCTGCCGACTGTTCTGGTCCAGAGCTCATCGCCAATCCACCCTCCCTACCGAAGGTCCGTGTCGTGTCGGCGCGGTGACGACCTCGCCGCGGGAGTTCAAGGCTGAACGCCGCCAGTGGCCCAGAATCGGCTGGTGTGGAAAGATCTGGCGATCGGACAGCCGCTGATCGTTCAATATTTGGCGATCCACGCGGTGTCAGGAACCAACGCCAGGGTCGTCACAACACGAACTTGCCGTACCCACCCCACCCCCAGCGTAATCACCACCTCCACCTTGTGCTGGACGCGCGCGGTGAGACAGGCTGCAGTCGACCGTGGTGCCAGGCCTGGACCCGCATTATGGGGCGCTGGGGTTTTTGGCAGTTCCCCCCCGACATCCGTCCCGTCCTGGTGTTTTTTTTGTCGATGTCGTGCCACGAAGGCTCTGGCAGGGCTGGCCCGTGACGTTAAGTTGGAAGCTCTTGGCGCTCGCTCGCAAAAAGGCAAGTGACTCTCGTTAGGTCGCATCCTGTTGGATCATCCTTCTCCCCCGTAACCCACTCCCTCCTCCTCCTCCTCCTCCTCCTCCTCCTCCTCCTCCTCCTCCTCCCCACCCCTGGGTCCCGATCCGTATCAGAGAGCAGCGCGGGTGAGCGAGGGGGTCCGCGGGGGATCCCCGCGGAGACGGCGGGGGCAGGGAGAGCGAGGATGAATGAGGGGACGGGGAACGAAGGTGTGCGTTGGAGGAGAGGTAAAAATCTTGGCAGGGCGCCCCTCAAGGAGTATCCGTCACAGTAACGCTGTATCGCTTGTTCCACAGCCCTTTGCCAGGTATGTGATCCGCGGCCTTGTGGGCAGACTCAGCCTTGTTGTAGGTGACCATCGCCCCGTCGCCGACCGTTCGGAGGACGGTGATCGGGCCGCAGAGGGAGAACGTGGCTTGGACGCTGGACTCTTCCGAGCCCTTGCTGCACTTGATGTGGACCGTTGATGGACCCAGCGCTCCTATCGCAACCTTCTCGACCGGTGGCGCCACGGGGCGGCCTCCACGCCAGGGGTCGGTCGCCGCCGCCTCTGGCGCTGGGGGCCGCCGCCGCCGCACCTCTTTCGCCACGCCGGCCCGGCAGGCTCACCACCGCGGTGTCATCCTCGTCATTCTCCGCCTGCACGGTGTCCTCGTCCTCGCCCTGCTCCTCGTGGGCCGCGTCGAGGGGGATAGCGGGGATGAACGGCGGGAGGTGGAGAAAGCGGAGCTCGTCATAGCCGTCGGTATTGCCGTTTCTGCCGTCGCAGCCAGAAGCGCTCTGTAGCGGAATTCGGTAGTCTGGTGTCCGTGAAGTGACCTCTTTAAGGATATATTTGGCATTGACCACCTCGTACCTGTAATTCTTCTCGCCCCTGTAGTTCTTCTCGCTGTTGAAGTGGTCCTGGTGGTACCTCCCCCGCACGGCCGCCGCCTCGGTGGCAAGCAGACGCCGCCGCCTCGCGGCGCGACGGGCTGTGCTAGGACCGAGCGTTGCGGCGAGGAGTAGGGCCGCCCAGACGGTGGGCAGCCCCCCGTGTTCGAGCGCGAGGCGGCGGGGCGCCGCGCATGGCCGTCCGCCCTCCTGAGATCCCCCCTCCCCTTCTCACGGGGATGGGCGTCCCCCCGAGAGGCAGCGGCTTCCTCCTCCTCCTCCTCCTCCTCCTCCTCCTCCTCCTCCTACCCCTCCTCCTCGTCCTCCTCTTCCCCCTCCTCCTTCTCCTCCTCATTCTCCTACTCCTCTTCCTCCTCGTACTCTTCCTCCTCCTCCTCCTCCTCCTCCTCCTCCTCCTTCTCCCCCTCGTTCCCTCTTCTCCTTCGCCGATTCCTGCCCAGGCCACTGCATGTTTTTTTTTCGCGGCGGGCCCGCCTGTAGGCGCCCGGCCCGGGCGGCGCATTGCCCCCGAGCGCCCAGGCCATGAGGGCGGCGGCGCAGTGGGAGGGCTGGGCGCCTCGCGACCCGCGGTTGTCCAGGGCCTCCCGCCCTCCTTCCTCCTCTCCTGCTCTCCTCCTTCTCCTCCTTGGTCCCCTCCTCCTTCTGCCTCCTCCCCTCCTTCTCCTCCTCATTTTCGTCCTCCTCCTCCCCCTCCTCCCCCTCCCCTTTCCCCCTCTTCCTCCTCCTTCTCCTGCTCCTGCTCCTGCTTCTCGTCCTCCTCCTCCTCATTCTCCTACTCCTCCTTCTCGTCCTTCATTTCCTCTCTGCTCCTCCCCTCTTCCCCTCCTCATCCCCGCCGCTGGAGCTACGATTGTCCAGTCTGCTTTGGGGGGACGTCTCCCAGAAGGTTTTTCGGAGGTTTCCGTTGGTTCTTGGAAGTTCTCTTGCCCCGGGATGCGTTCCGTTCTGGCAGCGGCGCCTTTTCGAGAGCTTCCCAGGGGTGCCCCAATCTTCCCGAGTCGCTGCCAGAGACCCGAGTCATGACTAGTGACCCTTCGCCAGACTGACCGTTGGTGCGCGGCTTTCGGGGGGCGGCGGGCAGATAAACCCAAGGACGCAGGCTGGAACTGTCGCACGGCATGCAACGATCGGCAAGCCAAGCACCAAAGGTCACTTTTCGTAAGGTCACTCTTGCGCGACAACGGCCGGTACATGACCTTCCCACCTCCTCCTCCCTCCCCGTCCGCCTCCCCGGCCCCCTTTCTCCTCCTCCTCCTTTCCCCTTCCCCCACTCCTCCTCCTCCTCTCCCCTCCTCCTTCTCCTCCTCCTACCTCCTCCTCCTCCTCCCTCCTCCTCTCCTCCTCCTTCCTCCTCCTCTCCTCCTCCTCCTCCCCCTCCTCCTCCTCCTCCTCCTCCTCCTCCTCCTCCTCCTCCTCCTCCCCCTCCTCCCTCCCCATCCTCCTCCGCCTCCCTCCTCGCCCCCCTTCCCGCTCCCTCCTCCCTGCCCTCCCGCCTCGCGAGCTGCGATCGTTTAGGGCCGGCCTCCCTGCTTCTCCTCCTGCTCCCTCCGTCCCCTTGGGGTAGCATCGGTTTATCAGGAGGGGAAAAAACACACAGACACAATTGATCGTCGATCCCCTGGAAAATACGGGAAAATATGGGAAGTGGGGGGGAAGACAGAAACCCAGAAAATATAGGAAAATATGGGGAATCTTTTTATTTGTGTGTATTTATTTGTGTGTCCCAGGGCCCCTTCAGTTTAGGCGGACAGTGGCCGAGTCTCTCTACGAGTGATAAGCACGGCATGGGCATCATGCAGTAGCAGCGGCCGCACAGAACGGAGAAGGTGTACGGGAAAAAGAAACAGCGTCTTGACGTGCTCAAGAATTGCTGGCCCCACAAACAGGGTGGGATTTTCCACCAGGGTAGTCCGATCCGAACTGGTGCTACCTTCTGTTTCCAGGCTTCACAGAGGCCCTGCTGCAGCCTTCAAAATACTGTCAGTGATAATTAGTTCGTCCTTGCTGCTCCTTTCTTCTCTTTGGGTTGGAGTGCACGGCTTGCCGATGATGCTGCTGCTGATGAGGATGATGACAACGACGATGCTGATGATGATGTTGATGATGTTGATGATTATGATGAGGATGAGGATGATGATGATGCTGATGATGATGATGATGATGATGGTGGTGGTGGTGATGCTGCTGATGATGAGGATGATGACGACGACGATGCTGCTGCTGCAGCTGATGCTGATAGTGATAGTGATGATGATGCTGATGATGATGATGAGGATGAGGATGAAGATGAAGATGATGATGATGATGATGATGATGATGATGATGATGATGATGATGATGATGATGATGATGATGATGATGATGATGATGATGATGA
>CAUYUJ010017775.1:90311-102811 GCA_963575745.1 Prorocentrum cordatum
CATGCATATGCATATGTATATGCATATGCTTATATACATGTATATGTATATGTATGTATGCATGCATGCATGTATGTATGTATGCATATATGCATGTAGGCATGCATGCATGTATGCAGGTATGTATATATGTATGCATGCATGTAATGTAATGTAATGTAAATGTAATGTAATACAATATAATGTGATGTGATGTGATGTGATGAGATGTGATGTAACGCTACGTAACGTAATGTACTGTATCTATCTATGTATGTATGTATATACGTATGTATGCATGTATGAATGTATGTATGTATGCATGCATGTATGTATGTATGCATGCATGTATGTGTGTATGTATGTACGTATGTACGTATGTATGTATGTATGTATGTATGTGTGTATGTATTTATGCATGAATGTATGTGTACATATATACAGATAGTGTCGGAGTGTTGGCCCCCCGGTCGCGCCCAGGACACAATGACAAAGGCGGCCACCCCGTGGGTAACCCAATTTAGTCCCCGAGGCCCGGGACCTGTTTTCGGCCCGTTTCGGGCCGGTCTCACCCCCAGGAACGCTCCAGGGCCGCTCCAGATGGCCTCAAGACGCTCAAGATAGTCCCAAGACAGCTCAAGAAGCTTCCAAGACGCCCCACGAGGCCTCCAGGAAGCTTTTCAAGAACGCCCTAAGAGCCACAAATCGTTGTTTTTGAAGTTGTTTGAAGGTTTTCCGTGTTTTCGCCTTTTCGGCTTCGCGACGCTCCAAGACAGCCCAAGATGCCCCCAAGATCGCTCGAAGACGGCCCAAGAGGCCACCAAGACAGCTCCAAGACGGCCCAAGAGGACCCCCAGACGGCCCAAGACGCCTCTAAGACGGCCCAAGAGGGCCCCAAGACGGCTCTCAGAAGATGCCCAGACGGGGGATCCGAACGTACTTTTTGGGCCTTCGGCCCCAAGAGGCCCCCAGGAGGCCCCAAGAGACCCCCAGGAGGCCCCCAAGAGGACATCGAGAGGCCTCCAAGAGCCTTCGAAACGGCCCCCAACAGGCACCAAAGCGAGCCTCAAGAGCCTTCGGAATTGCTTCCAGGAGACCTCCGAGAGACCTGCTGCGAGGTCCGAACGAATTGCCTAGATGCTCCCAAGACGGCTCTCAAACGACCCTGGATGGCTTGAAGACGGCCCTAGAGGCTGCCACGTAGTCAAGACGGCCCCAAGATGAACCCAAGAGTCTCCACGCCGCTTCCACGACGCCCCTAAGAGGCCCCCAGAGGAGTCTGATCTTCCTCCCTTTCTGACTCCTTCTCCTCCTCCTCCTCCTCTTCCTCCTCCTCCTTGTCCTTCTCGTCCATCTCCTCCCTCCTCCCTCCTCCTCCCTCCTCCTCCTCCTCCTCCTCCTCGTCCATCTCTTCCCTCCTCCCTCCTCCTCCTCGTCGACAGTTACAGAGAGCGTGTTCTGGTCCTCTTGGAATCTGTCGGGGGCGCCGGGGAGGCATATTGATGCTCCAGGGCCCTATTGGGAGGGTCTTGAGCGGTCTTGAAGCCTTCGGAGGTCTCGGGTTTCTCGCGGGGCAGTTCCGGGCGTCAGGAGGCCCATCCAGAGACCTTCGAAGTCCATCGGCAATGAAAAGGCAAGTTCTTCAAACATGTACGATGTTCAATAGTTTTTCAACAGATTTGGGGATTTATCGGGGCATGTGGGGAAGCATCCTGAGGCGCGTCTGGGTCTCCTCGTGCGGCCGTTCCGGGTGTTTTGGGGGCCATCCACAGGCCTCATCAGCCCATCGGCAATGAGCAGGCGAGTTCTTCAAACATTTGCGGATGTTATAGGTTGTGGAAGAAGTTTAAGCTCTCGGGGCCCTTTGGGAAGCAGGGAACTGGAACGGTCATGACTGACGAGTATCATCCTTAGAAGAAAGAGAGGATTTCAGAAACGAGGAGGAGGAGAGAGAAGGAGGCCCTCGCACCAGGAAGGGTGCCGCAAACTACGGACATAATAGAGATGCCGAGGATTATCCGTCAGAGGGACACCGGGAACCCACAGGGGGACGTTGCTCCAAGCGACTTTCTCGGTGCTGTGCTCAGTGCCGTGCCGTGGACTGTGCCGCGTGCCGCGCCGAGTACCGTGCCCGTGGCCGGCCCCAGGCACGCCCCGGACGCCCTTGCGGACGTCTCGGCGGCCCCTCGGACGCCCCCGGAAAAGGTCCGCTTGCCCTTCCGGGCCTCCCATGGCGCCTTGCCGGGCCTTGCGAACAGACTCAAGGCGATCAGAGGGGTCATCGGAGAGGCGCAAGAGAGACCCAAGACAGCACAAGAGCGCTCCAAGAGGAACCTCGATGGTCTGAAGACGGCCCAAGATGCCCCCAAGACGCCCCGAGAGGCCGTTAAGAGAGCCCCGAAGAAGCAAACATGGCCTCATTCCTTCCGGAAAGTGTGCATTTTTAGCACATCTTTTGTTTGGGTCTTCGCAGCGTCCAAGACGGCCCGATGGGCCCCCGATATCGCCCCAAGACGGCCCAAGAGGCCTCCCAGAGGGTTTGAAGACGGCCCAAGAGGGCCCCAAGACTGCCCCAGAGAGCGTCGAGACTGCCCACAAGAAGCCCAACATATTACCTTCAGAAGGCTCCCAAGAGAGACCCACGAAAGTCATGGGAGACCCCCAAGAAAGCCACTGGAGGCCTCCAAGAGGGCCCAAGATGGCTTCAGAAGACCTCTGGAGGGTTCAGATTTCCGCGCCGTTTATTGTCCTGGTGCTTGAATTTGCCTCTCTCAAAGTGTTGCTCTCGATTTGGCGCCTCGCGCAGTCGTGTTGAACATTGCAGCGCTTCCAGGGGTGGAGGGCGGTTTTTGTTCAAACTGTTGCTCTTGCGTTAGCGCCGGGCACGCTGGTCTGACGCACTTGGAACAGTTTCACTGGTGTAGGGTGGTTCTTTTTCGAAATGGGGCTTTCACATTCACGCCGCTCACAGTTTTTTCAAATCTCAAACATGCGGCTCTTGCTTTAGCGCCGCGTACGGTCGTTTTAAACATGTGCAACAGTTTCGAGATGGATGGGAGGGCGTTGTCACATTCGGACCCTCGTTTCAGCGCCGCGGACGTACGTGTCACAGTTTGCAACATGGATGGACGGGGGATCATTTTAAATGGTGCTGTCGCTTCAGCGACGCACACACGCAAGCGTTTTTAAACGTTTGCAGGGGTCACACAGATGGAGGGCGGTTCCTTTTCGAAATGGGGGTCCCGCCTTAGCGCCGCGAACAGCCGTCCCAACATCTTGCGACCGGTCTAAGGATAGAGCACTGGTCGTTTTCAAAGTTCGGCTCTTGTGTCAGGGCTGCACGCATGTCTTTACATGCGCCATGTGGCAGCAATGGAATGGACCTTCGTGAAGTAGGGCTGCGCGGATCCATGGCTTCTTTTTTCGTTTGATGGAGCTGTTGCTTGGCCGTTCTTCGAAGTTCATGGCGACGGCTGTACGTTTATGCCAGAGTTACACGGGCGGGGGCGTGTTTTTTTTTTTTTTTTTTTTTTTTTTTTTTTTTTTTTTTTTTTTTTTTTTTTTTTTTTTTTTTTCAAAGGGGGATATCGTTGGACAATGTTGAGCTGTATGATCAATTTCCGCGCTCCGGATTACGCGTCACATTGATGCAAGGAAATTCTTCTCGCTTCGCGTATCACCATGGATCTTGGCGGCTCCCACCAGTCGTGGCCTGGCCTTCACTAATTATCTGGCATTGCGCCCCATTGCCTTCTGACACGCCCTCTGGACTTTTCCTTGCGGGCCGCCGACCAAAAAGTATCACCATGGATTTTTCGACGCTGCTGGCGCGCTCGCCTGCGGCCGCGACGAAAAAGTATCACCACGGACCCGTTCAGACACCCTTCTCATGAGAGTGAACACACAGCGGGCAACCAGGATGGACAGATAGTTCTCTGGGAGCAAGGGGGTGGCCTTGGAGGGCCTCTTCGGACCGTCCCTGGGGCCCGCGGGTGGGCGAGGGGAGGAGGAGGAGGAGGAGGAGGAGGAGGAGGAGGAGGAGGAGGAGGAGGAGGAGGAGGAGGAGGAGGAGGAGGCACATCGCCTCTTGGAGCACTCTTGGGGCTCTTCTGAAGCGTCTTGGGGTCCTGTTGGGGCCCTGTTGGGGCGCATTGGCACCCTCTTGGGGCCATCTTGGAGCTCTCTCGAGACCCTCTTTGGAGCCCTGGAGGGGCTCGTAGGGCCAGGGGTTCTATAGTTTCCCCTTCCCCCCCCTCTGGGGCCCTCAAATTCACTTTTGGAGGCCATGTTGGGGCGCTCTCGGGGTGATGTTGAGCGCTCTTGAGGTCGTCTGGGGAGCCTCTTCGGCTCCTGTTGAGGCTCTCTTGGGCCATCTTCGGGCCGTCTTGAGGCTCCCAAAGCGCATCGGAAGTGAAAAGGCGAGACGGTAACAATCATAGATTTTCTTTGGGTGTTGAACAATGGTGGCCTCTAGGGGGGGTCTTAGGGGGGCTCTGTGAGCACTTGGAACCGTCTTCGAGCGGTATTTCGGGCCTCTTGGAGCATGTTGGAAATAATCTTCAGCCACCTTCGGCTATCTTGAGCAATCTTGGAGGCCATCTTGAAACATCAGAGGCCCTCTTGGAGCCAACATGGGCGAAACAAGGACCCTCTGACACCTCGCGGATACCCCTAACAACACCTCAGGCGATGGGAGGGGGAGGGTACCCCTCCCCGAATGGAAGAGGGTTTTGAACGAGGAAATAATTCGTTAGACCACCTATGCCCAGGGGGCGGGTGGGATTCCTTTCCAAAGTGGGCCCTCACTAAAATGTTAGGCCGACTTGTGCTGGGATTTCACAGGAACGCTTCTTGCCTCCCTCCCCCGCCTCCTTTTCCCCCTGCCTCGCCGCCGCCGCCGTCGCCGCCGTCGCCGCCGTCGTCGCCGCCGCCGTCGTCGTCGCCGCCGCCGCCGCCGCCACCGCCGCTGCCGTCGTCGTCGTCGTCGACGTCGTCGTCGTTGTCGTCGTCGTCGTCGCCGCCGTTGCCGCCGCCACCGTCGTCCTTGTCGTCTTTGTCGTCGTCTTTGTCGTCGTCTCTGTCGTCGTCTTTGTCGTCGTTTATGTCGTCGTCTTTGTCGTCGTCTTTGTCGTCGTTGTCGTCCTCGTCGTCGTCGTTTCCGCCGCCGCCGCCGTCTTTGTCGTCGTCTTTGTCGTCGTCTTTGTCGTTGTCTTTGTCGTCGTCTTTGTCTTCGTCTTTGTCGTCGTCTTTGTCGTCGTCGTCTTTGTCGTCTTTGTCGTCTTTGTCGTCATTGTCGTCTTTGTCGTCTTTGTCGTCGTCGTCGTCGTCGTCGTCGTCGTCGTCTTTATCTTTGTCGTCGTCGTCGTCTTTGTCGTCTTTTGCGTCGTCGCCGTCGTCGTCGTCGTAGTCGTCTGTCCTGCGCGCTGGAGGTGCACCGCCGGGCGGCTGGGCGGGCACCCCGCTTCTCGGGGGGCGTGGTCGGTGGCTGGCGAGCGCCGGCCCGCGAGGCCAGGGCTGGGGCGGCGGGCGCGAGGGGCGGGGGGCGGGAGGGACGGAGGGGATGGTGTGGAGGGGATGGGGAGGAGGTGATGGGGTGGAGGAGGAGGGAGGGAGGGAGGGAGGGAGGGAGGGAGGGAGGAGGAGGAGGAGGAGGAGGAAGAGGAGCAGGAGGAAGAGAAGGAGGAGGAGGGAGGAGGAGGAGGAGGCGAGGCGAGGCGAGGCGCGCGTGTCCGCCGGCCGGTGGCTGGCGGGGCCTGGGGGGCCGGCGCGGGCGGGCCGGGGCCCGTGGTAGTTAGACGTTGGAGTAGGCAATGAAGTCGTTCTCCAGCGAATGCCAAAATTCTGTCTGCTGCAAGTTCCACCCAATTTGTTGTGATATCCCCGGCAGTAGTGTAGTGTATGAATCGTGTGATGTCGTCGCTCCAGCGTTTTCTCTGTCCACCATGTCTGCGGCAAGCTTGACGTGGGTCATGGGCGTCGGGGTTCCAGGCTGCAGCGAGCCAAGTCCATCTCTGGCGGGACTGCGTTGCTATGCGTCCTGCCCACCGCCATTTCCGCTTGTGGTACAACGTCGTCCAATCTTCCAAATGAGAGCGCGTTGCCCGATCCATAGCTGCATGGGTCGCTCTGCGTATGAACTCGCCCCACGGTTCGAGGTCAGAGTCGTCGTCGGCGTCGTCGAAGTTGAGATGCCGCTGGATGTCGTTGGAGTTTGTTTGTGGTCCGTCGTCGGGCTGCTCTGTGTCGGAGCTGGTCCCGTCGTCGGTTGGTTTAGTTTGGTTGTTCACTCGTCGTCTGGGGGTGTTCACGATGAGACGTAACATGCGTCGCTGGGTGCGTCTTAGTGCTAAGAGCATGTCCTTGGTGAGCGTCCACGAGGTGCAGCCATACATGACAGTAGGCGTCACCGTACCATTGAAAAGTCTTAGCCTGCTATGGAGAGGATATCGGCTGCTTGTTAGTTCGTCGTGGAGCTTGTTGAACGCGCCCCATCCCATTGCAATTCGGTTGGAAAGCTCAGATTGGTGGTAGTCGTGGAAGGTCAGCTTCCGTCCCAAATACTTGGTGGTCTCTCCGGCTCTGAGGATTGCAATCACGTCGCCGTCGATGTCGGTATGACTCGTCGTTTGCCCGTGCCCCCTGCTGACGTTCGTAAGGATTTTGGTCTTGCCAGGGTGCAACTCAAGCCCGCACTTCGCAGCTGTGCGTTTGAGGTCACGCAGAATGCACTTGAGTTGGCGCAGATTTGTCGCGAGCAATAAGACATCATCAGCAAATCGCAGATTAGTAAGAAGCGTGAGCTTTGTGTGCCCCAGCTGTATACCGAATCCCTTTTTTTCCCAAGTTGGTTTGCACCGACGGAACACGTACTCCAGCAGGGCGTTGAAGAGGTAGGAGCTGTGTGGGTCGCCTTGTTTGACACCGCGTTCTATGCTGAAGCTCCTGCTGCTGACGTCTGTCTTCACAGTGGCCACCTGCCCGCTGTAGAACTTCCGTAGTAGGGTGATGTACGGTGTCGGCACGTTCTGCTCCCGCAAAGCTGTCCAAAGGCAATCGTGGTCCACGCAGTCGAACGCCTTTTTGAAGTCGATTGCGGCTGCCCATAAATTTAACTGCCACTCGTAGGAGTTCTCCTGCAGCATAGTTGTGGTGAAAAGGTGGTCCTCTGTGCAGAAGCCCTTGCGGAAGCCAGCTTGGTCGGGTGACTGTTGTGAGTCGAAGAGCGCCGCAAGCCGATTGCATAGCAGTCGAGACATCAATTTGTACAGCAGTGGTATGATGGCGATTGGCCTGTAGTTGCTGGGCAAATGCGGGTCGCCGGACTTGAAAATGACACTGATCGTGGTGCGCCTCCATTGCTCGGGAGGTGTTTGGTTAGGCGCGAGAATGTCGTTGAAGAGCTTGAGTAAGTGCTGCACGATCGTCTCCCCCCCTGCTTTCAAGAGCTCTGCAGTGAGGCCAGCCGTGTCCCTGCATCTGCCGTTTTTGAGGTGTTTCACTGCTTGCTTTAGTTCGTCGTTGGTGAAAGGTGGGATGGCTTGGTGGGCGGTGCCGGTCGTCTCGTCGTTTGTGGTCCTGTCGGCATTGGTGGAGCGCCGGTACAACTCCTCGTAGAAATCAGCGAAGACGTCTGCTAACCCTTTCCGGTCTGTTTCGTTTTTGCCGTCCACGGTCGTCATGGAATGGATGAGGTCCTTCTTCTTACTAGATTTGATCCCGGATATCTTGCTGAGGCCACGGAACTTCATTATGATGTCGTTGAGTGCCGCTTGTCTTTGAGTGCTCTTGATGGCCCGGTGCTGCCGTAGGATACGCTTGCTGAGAGCTGTTCTAGTGGTCGTGTCGGTGTGTGGTGTGTTTCTGCGCTGGGTCAGAAGTGTTTGTAGTAGTCGTGAGGCCTCATCGTCTCCGCGCGTTGCGAGTGGCTGTTGCTGTGGTTCGTGCTCTTGCTGTCGTTGGTGGTCTTCGTGCGCTGCTCTGAGTGCTCGTTCGGTGAGCGTGCAGGCTTCTTGCAGGTCACTTGGAGGAGGAGGAGGAGGAGGAGGAGGAGGAGGAGGGATGAGAGAGGGAGGAGGAGGAGGAGGAGGAGGAGGAGGAGGTAGGAGGAGGAGGAGGAGGAGGAGGAGGGAGGAGGAGGAGGAAGGAGGAGGAGGAGAGGAGGAGGAGGAGGAGGAGGAGAGGAGGAGGAGGAGGAGGAGGAGGAGGAGGAGGTAGGGGAGGAGGAGGGATGAGGAGGAGGAGGAGGAGGAGAGGAGGAGGAGTAGGAGGAGGAGGAGGAGGAGGAGGAGGAGGAGGAGGAAGTGAGGAGGAGGAGGAGGAGGAGGAGGAGGAGGAGGAGGAGGAGGATGAGGAGGAGGAGGAGGAGGGAGGAGGAGGCGGAGGAGGAGGAGGAGGAGACGAGAGGGAGGAGAAGGGAGGGAGGGAGGGAAGGAGGAGCAAGATGAGGTGCGTTTCCCATCTCCCCCCCCCCTCTCCCTGCAGGGCGCCTCATCTGACGCTTCCGGATTGCGCACTGCCTATCACGAGGGGCCTGGGGGCACAGAAGCTGTCCCCGGCTGCCCCCTGCTCCTTCTCCCTCCTCCTCCTCCTCCTCTTCCTCCTCCTCTCGGAGAAGAGAGATGTGCTGTTTGCCAGCGTGGGCACCAAACAGTGAGATGTTGCACTGTGTATGTGTATGCGATGTAGTGTAGTCTATGAGGTGTGATCTAAGTGGTGTGAGCTGGGAGGTGTAAGCTATGTGACGCAGACTATGTGGTGCACTCAATGTTTTCAGGGCGATGTTGCGTAAGGCAACATCTGTGGCGCAGCATTTTGGGTGTGAGCTATGTAGTGTAAGCTATGTGGTGCAACCTAAATGGTGCATGTAACTCATGTTCACTGATGAATTGTCGACTCCACTGCTCGCGCAATCATCCCACCCTCTCGCCCGCAACTTGTTTTGCAGAACCCATGCGGCCGCGATTGCGGTGACTACTCGGCACTGGCTGGCGCATTCTGCGACTGCGCTAGCGCGCAAGCTCGCGCGCAGAGCGGCCAGCTGGTTTGGCACAGCCGATGCGGCCGCGGTGGCGCTTCCTGTTGCGGATTTCCCAACGCGTCTCTGAGGTCGCGCTGGCGCGCGGGCCCTGCAGTGTGGGTCGGTGAATCGGGCGGGCGCGGTATCATGATGACGCCGACAACGGCTGCAACGGTGACGATAGTAGCGATGGTGGTGATGATGACGACGACGGCCAGGCCAATGACGGCGCCGATGCCCATGACAACGATGATGATGTCCATGTGTCGGTAATGATAGTGATAGAGTCGTGATGGTGGCAATGGCGGCGATTGACGATGGCGATGGCAACGGTGATGCGGCGGCACTGATGAGGGTGATGGTGAGGAAGCATGGGTGCGCACATGCAAGACACTTGGCATATTGTTTGTTGAACTGCATGTGGGTTTCATTTCGTGAAGGCCTTGCGGGCGGTGCCGCCGACCCAGAAGGACGACGACAACGACCACGACCACAACGACGACCATGACGACAGCAACGACAACGACGAGCTGATGACCCTGCCACAGGCTCGGGACATGGGGCGGGCGGTGGAGGGAAGGGGAGGAGGAGGGGGAGGAAATGGAGGAGGAAGAGGAGGAGGAGGAGGGGGATGGGAAGGGGAAGGGGGAGGAGAAGGAGGAGGAGGAGGAGGATGAAGAGGAGGAGGAGGAGGATGAGGAGGAGGAGGAGGAGGAAAGAGGAGGAGGAGTAGGAAAGAGGAGGTGGAGGACGAGGAGGAGGAAGACGAGGACTTCTTGGAACGCTTCATGGCGATTTGGAGCCGCCTCGGAGCGGTTCCGAGAGCTCTTGGAGGCATGTTGGAAAATACGCAGCACCCCGCAACAGAAGATAAGAGTGAGGAGGGTGGCTCCTGGGGTGGCGGTCTGAGAGGGTGGTGGTGGTGGTGGTGGTGGTGGTCCCCTTGTCCACAGGGGGGAGGCTGGGGGCGAGGTCCTGTGTTCCCACTGTCCACAAGGGGATTCCCTTGTCCCCCTTGTCCATGGGAGACCGCCCGCGGGGGAGGTCACGACCCCTGGGACTCCCCCCAGGACACCCCCTACTACCTCGGCCTCCGCACAGCAGGCCACGCGCCACCACCCCCGCCGTCCCTGTCAAAGACCACTTGACAGTGATCGCGGGATGGCCACGCACGATCCAGATTTAGCCGCGAGGTGCATGTCGTATTATTGTGTTGTTTTTTTTTGTCAGGGAGGGTAGCCCTGCGCGCAGCAGGGAATGTGCTGACACCCCCGCCGTCCTTGTCAAAAACAAATCAAAGTGCTCGCGGGCCTGACGAACATGACTCAAGACTTTGCCCCAAAGTGTATTTTGCATGGTTTTATGACAGGGATGGTGATGGGGGGCGCATCGGATTGGCGCGCATGCTCCAAATGTGAAGGCAGAGTGCGGTTTGCATTGTTCTTTGATAGGGATGGTGGGGGATGGGGGGGACGGGCCCTCATGTAGTCGGCATGGTTCCGGGTTGGCCGCCGGCCCGGTGGGGGAGGGGGTGTACATCAACAAGGAACAGTGATCAAGGCACACTCCTAGTTAGCAAGCCGTCTAGCTCACTCCCACCCGTCCTTCCAACACAAAAGTAACACCCGAGCCTCAGCATGTTCAGCGGTCGTCTTTGGACGGACAGCTACTGGGAACCAAAACCGAACCCATGTGCGCGACGCTGGGGCTAGGCGCGCCACGCGCGCCAGGCACCCATGGGGCCCGAGCGTGCCAGGCACGCCTGGTGCGCCAGATGCGCCACGTGCTCCACGTGCGCCAGGTGGGCCGCACACTCCAGCCGCGCAGGGTGCGCCACGTTCGGGGCACGTGCAGAGTGTGTCAGGTGTACCTGCGCACGTGACAGCACACATCGGGAAACATGCCCATCATTGTGTCTGGTGGGCCTGCGCACAGCAGGCCATACGCCACCACCCCCGCCGTCCTTGTCAAAAACCACTTGACAGTGATCGCGGGGTGGCCACGCATAATCCAGATTTAGCCGCGATGTGCAGTTTGTATTGTTTTTTTGACAGGGATCGTGGCTCTGCGGCACTTTGTATTGTTCTTTGATAGGGAAGGTGGCCCTGCGCACAGCCGGCAATATGCTGACACTCCGCCGTCCTCCTCACACAACAGTGCAAAGTGCTCGCATGCCTCACGAACACCTCTCAAGACTTTGTCCCAAAGTGTACTTCGATTTGTTTGTTGACAGGGATGGTGAGGAGAACCGCATCGGGTCGGCTGCGCATGCTCCGAATTCGGAGGCAGGGAACGGCGGGGTTGGAAGAGGAACCTCTCTAAACCACTCGCGCCGTGAAAGGCTGGTGGGATTACCACTCTCGAGCGCGGGCGGCGAAGTAAGCGGTGACCGCCAGAATATGTCTGCGTCCACCGTTTCGGAGTTGTGCCCCGGGAGCCTCGACACGGAAGCGTGCGCGCGTCTGCGGGTGTCAAGATGTCCAGGTCCACCGCTCCCCACGAGCCCAGGACTCCAGATGCTGTGGGCATGGTCGGGGATGTCAGCTTTCACCAGTAGTGCTCCTGGGCCCAGGATGAGCCTGGCCAGGACGGGTGTAGGTGTGCAGTCAAACCTCATCATTACGATGACCTTTCACCGAGGGTACCCTTGCATCCTTGCCTCCTCGGTCCATCCTGACCCTCTGGCCTTGCATCCTTACCGCGCGTCCCGATGATCCTGTCGCACCGGCACCGTATAACCAGACATCTGATGATGTGGTTTTCCATCCGTCGGCCCCAGAGATCTCGACTCCTTCCCAAGGGGTATTTTGTTTTTCAAAGAAACACTCAAAAAACAAGGTTTTAAGTAAACAACGAGTGTTTTGAAACAGCTAGTTTTTTTTTTTTTTTTTTTTTTTTTTTTTTTTTTTTTTTTTTTTTTTTTTTTTTTTTTTTTTTTTTTTTTTTTTTTTTTTTTTTTTTTATATATATATATATATATACATAAAAAAACAAAAAAAACATATATGAAAAAATATTATTAGTATCATTATCTAAATAATATAGATACGATAACCAAAAAGATAGTAACATAACCAGTTCTTTGACTTCCATATACGATAACCAAAAAGATAGTAAAATAACCAGTTCTTTGACTTCCAAAGCCCAGTGTGGTCCCACATCTATGTTTGATTTTCCCAGGGCCCGGCAGGCCTCCTCCCCGGAGGCCGAGGTGAGGAGTGCGCGCGCCCGAACCTGGTGCGTCCGAACTCTGGGCACTTGGCGCCCTCCCGCCCGAGCTTCGACGGTGGCGCCGCCGAGGCCCAGGGAGTGGCACCTCCGTGCGGGGCGTTCCAGAAGGAGGAGGAGGAGGAGGAGGAGGAGGAGGAGGAGGGCCCCGCCCCCGGCGCATCTCGCCTCCAGCGGAGAGGCCGGCGGAGATCCGGTGAGCGCCTCCAGCGGCGGCGGGTCCGCCGCCGGCGGGCCCGCCGGCGGAGAGGGAGAGGCGCGGCCAGTGGGCGCCCTC
>CAUYUJ010017775.1:107811-110311 GCA_963575745.1 Prorocentrum cordatum
GGGTTGCCCCTCCCCTCCCCCTGCCTCTTTCGAGGAGGTATGATGATGATGCTGATGATGATGATGCTGATGATGATGATGATGATGATGATGCTGATTATCATGATGCTGATGATGATGCTGCTTCTGATGATGATGCTTGTGATGATGACGATGATGATGATGATGATGATGATGATGATGATGATGGTGGTGGTGGTGGTGGTGGGGGTGGTGTGGGAGGAGAGGAGGAGGAGGAGGGCGAGGAGGAGGGAGGAGGACGGACGGAGGAGGAGGAGCAGGAGAGGAGGAGGAGGAGCTTCCCCTTCACCCTCCTCCCCACTCTTTTTATCGGAGCTCGCTGCGATTCCTCAGCGCCTCTGCCGAACTTCGAAGCCCGCCGTCCGCAGTGCACGCGTCGAGTCAGCAAACGAAGCCCCTTCTCCCCCCCCTCCTCCCACTCTTCTTGCTCCCTCCTCCTCCTCCTCCCCCCCCCTCCACATCCTCCTCCCCCCTCCTCGTTCCCCTCGTCCTCCCTCCTCCTCCTCCTACTCCTCATCTCCCTCCTCCCTCCCCCTCCTCCTCCTCCTCCTCTCCTCCTCCTCCTCCTCCTCCTCCTCCTCCTCTCCCTCTCCCCTCCCCCCCCTCCCCCTCCTCCTCCCGTCCTCCTCCTCCTCCTCCTCCTCCTCCTCCTCCACAATCACACAACATGAGTACTACTCTCTTCTCTCCCCTGATGACGTCTGGAAGATGTCCGGCCCTCGGATTTTTTTTTTTGTTGAAACGTTGCTCCCGCTGAAGCGCTGGCCTCATTTTCGGTTTTCCGCTCGTTCCGAATCGTGCTCCCGCTGCAGCGCTGGCGTCATTATTTCTAGTTCCATGCCACGGCATGCGATTCAATGCTATGCGGTGTTCCGCTATGCGATACCATGCCTTCAGCTGCAATGCTAGGACATGCAGTGCTTACTACACAGTGCCACGCCATGCTATGCCATGCTACGGTTTGATCTTCAACGCCATGCTATGACATGTTCTGTTTTGTGCCGCTGTGCGATGCCATTCTTTGCGTTGCAATGCTTTGTGATGCAATTCTACACTATGCCACGCCACGCCATGCTATGACATACTGCGCTCTGCCGTGCTCTTCTGCGCCCTGTTATGCCATGCTCTACGATGCATCGCGCACCCTCTCGGGATCATTGCCCTGATCGACATCCGACTGTGCGAATAGAGAGGAGATCTACGCCATGGTAGGGGATGGGAGGGAGGGGTAGGACGTCAGACATGACGCGAGCGCACCAAGCTTGTCCCCCCCCCTCCCCATCCTCCTCCCCCCCTCCTCGTTCCCCTCGTCCTCCTCCTCCTCCTCCTCCTCCTTCTCCCCCTCCTCCTCCCCCTCCTCCTTCTCCTCCCTTCCTTTTCCTCCTCCTCCTCCTTTTTTATTCCTCCCCTCCTCCTCCTCCTCCTCCCCTCCTCCTCCTCCTCCCCCTCCTCCTCCTCCCCCTCTCTCCTCCTCCTCCTTGTCCTCCTCCTCATCGTCCTCCTTCTTCTCCCCCTCCCCCCTCCCCCCCCTCCTCGTCGTCGTCGTCGTCGTCGTCCTCCTCCTCCTCCGCGCGTGGTCAGCGGTGAATCTCAGCGATCAATCCCAGCGATCTCCTCCCCTTCGTCCTCCCCGTGCACCCTGCCGCTGCTGCTGCCCCTGCTGCTGCTCTCCCCCCCCTCCACCGGCCCAGGCGTGTCGTCCAACTCCACCATGGGCGAGCGCACGTCCAGCCTGCCGGCCCTCGGCGCGAGAGCAGGCCGCCGGCGCAGAGAAGCCGCGTCGTTTCCGTCGTCATCTTTGTCTTCGTCTTTAACCGTGTCTTCGTTTTTGCCGCCGTCGTCGTCGTCATTGTCGGCGTGTTTGCCGTCGTCTTTGACGTCGTCTTTGGCGTCGTCGTCTTGGTCGTCTTTGTCGTCTTCGTCGTTTTCGTCGTGTTTGTCGTCTTTGTCGTCTTTGTCGCCATCGTCTTTGTCTTCTTCGTCGACTTCGTCTTCGCCGTCGTCGTCGTCGTCGTCGTCGTCGTCGTGTTTGTCGTCATCGTCGTCGATGTTGTCTTTGTCTATGTCGTCGTCGTTCTCCTCCAGGCGGAGCGTTAGGAGGATGAAGAAGTGCAGGAATGGGGGCATGATGAGGAGGCAGGAGGAGGCAGGAGGAAAGGAGGCGTGATAAGGAAGGATGACGATGATGATGAGGAGGAGGAGGAAGAGGAACAGTGTAAACCCAAGACTCATCAACGAGATTCCAAATCCTCCCTCCAAGTTCCCTCCTCACAGGCCCCTACAGGTATTAATTTTCAGGGAGGGGAGTGCCCCGTTGGAAGACAACAGTTCGAAAATTCCGGAAGCTCTGCCAGAAAACAATTCTTGGGAATTTAACACCGCGAATCAACGTGACTGTTACGCTCTGACATTCCGACATCGAGCCAAAGCACCATTTCTGGAACGTGAACCGCGAGAATCCTCAATATTCGCAAGAGCT
>CAUYUJ010017775.1:115311-160463 GCA_963575745.1 Prorocentrum cordatum
CATTGGGGCCGCCGGTGGAGCTCCCCATGGGGCCACGAAGCGCTGTGCTGGGTGGGGGAGACGCATGCGAACGGTTCCACTGGGACCTTCGGTGGAGCCACTTGTATGCAATGAAGCGCTGTACTGGGTGTGGGAAACGCATGTGGGCTTTGCTACTGGGGCCGTCGGTGGAGCTCCCTATGGGGCCACGAAACGATGTATTGGGTGGGGGAAACGCACGCAGACGCTGCCAGTGACGAAACGTTTTATTGGGTGGGAGAAACGCATGTGAACGGTTCCATGGGGGCCTACGGTGGAGCTTCCTATGTGGGCACGAAACGTTGTACTGGGTGGGGAAGACGCATGTGGACGCTGCCATTGACGCCCCCAATGGAGCTCCCAACGGGGGCACGAAGCATTGTATTGTGTGGGGGGAACGCATGTGAACGGGTCCACGGGAGCCTTCGGTGGAGCTTCTTCTGGGGCCACGAAGCGCCGTGCTGGGCGGGGAGTCGCATGGGGACACCGCCTCTGGAGCATTCGGTGGAGGTTCCTCTGGGGGCACGAAGCGCTGTACTGGGTGGGGGAACCGCATGTGCACACCGCCATTGGGGCCTTCGGTGGAGCTCCCTATGGGCCACGAAACGATGTATTGGGTGGGGGAACCGTGTGCACACACCGCCACTGAGGCCCGCGGTGGAGTTCCCTATGAGGCCACGAGGCGCTGTACTGGGTGGGGGAAACGCCTGCGGACACCGCTGCTGAGGCCTTCGGTGTAGCTCCCTATGGGGCCACGACGAGCTGTGCTGGGTGGGGGAGACGCACGTGGACGCTGCCACGGAAGCCTCCTGTGGAGCTCCTTATGGGGGCACGAAACGATGTATTGTGTGGGAGGAACGCATGTGAACGGGTCCACGGGGGCCTTCGGTGGAGCTACTCATGGGGACACGAAGTGCCGTGCATGCGGGGGGAACGCCTGCGGGCACCGCCACTGGGGCCTTCGGTGGAGCTCCCTATGGGGCCACGAAGCGTTGTACTGGGTAGGGGGACTGCATGCGGACACCGCCACTGATGCCTTCGGTGGAGCTGCCTATGGGGCCACGAAACGCTGTGTTGGGCGGGGGAACCGCATGTGGTGGGGGAATCGCATGCGGACGCCGCCACTGAAGCCTCCAGTGGGGCCCCCTATAGGGCCACGACGCGCTATTGGGTGGGGAAACCGCATGCGGACACCGCCACTGAGGCTTGTGGTGGAGCTCCCTATGGGGCCACGAAGCGTTGTATTGCGTGAGGGGACGCATGTGAACGGGTCCATCGGGGCCTTCGGTGGAGCTCCCAATGGGGCCGCGAAGCGCTGTGTTGGGCGGGGGAACGGCACGCGGACAACGCCACTGGGGCCTTCGGTGGAGCTCCCTATGGGGCCACGAATCGTTGTGTTGGGCGGGGGAGACGCATGCGGACACCGCTGCTGCAGCCTTCGGTGGAGCTCCTCATGGGACCACGAAACGCTGTACTGGGTGGGGGAGCCGCATGCGGACACCGCCATTGAAGCCTTCGGTGGAGTTCCCTGTGAGGCCACGAAGCGCTGTAGTGCGTGGGGGAGACGCATGCGGACGCCGCCAGTGAAGCCTTCGGTGGAGCCCCCTATAGGGCCACGACGCGCTATATTGGGTGGGGAAGCCGCATGCGGACACCGCCACTGAGGCCTTCGGTGGAGCTCCCTATGGGGGAACAGCGTGCGGACACCGCCACTGGGGCGTTTGGTGGAGCCCCCTATTGGGCTACGAAGCGGGAGGAAGGAAGGAGGAAGGAACGCGGGTCGTTGTTTTCTCAAAACGAGGACCCAACACCACAGGATGGTTGGGGAAAATTGTGCCTCTGCTCTGGCGAATCGCGGGGGTGGGGGGTGGGGGGGCGCCCGCCAAACGGAAACACACGGCGGCGGCGGCGCTGGTGGAAACACGCGGCGGCGGCGATTTGGGCCGACACCCGGCCGACAGCAGGAGGTCGGCAGGCGCGATGCAAACGGCTCCGCTTCAGCGGAGGGGGACAGCATCGCCTCCGCTATAGCGAGGCATGTGGGCCAACATGGCGACAGACAGGAGAGAAAGGGGAAGCAGGGGAAAGATACGCCTCAGCTGGCGGGCGGTGCCGACATGGCTACCAACAAGAGGGGGGAGAGGAGGGGGAGGAGCGGCAGAGGCGGGCGGAGAGGGCGACTCGTCCCCCTTCTCCCCCCATCCCCCCTCCTCTACCATGTCCTGCGACGACGGCGACGGCGACGGCGACGGTGACGGCGGACGACGACGCACTGCGGATACTCTATTGGGGGGAGGAGGTGGTTGGCTGCGTATGCCCGCTGAAGTCGCCGTGGACGACGACGACGCCGACGCCGACGCCGACTTCGACGCCGACGCCGACGCCGACGCCGATGCCCTCGCCGATGCCGACGCCGACGCCGACGCCGACGCCGACGCCGACGCCGACGACGACGATGACGACGACGACGACGACGACGAGGACGACCGACGACCGACGACCGACGACCGACGACCGACGACCGACGACCGACGACCGACGAAGACGACGGACGAAGAAGACGACGACGACGACGACGACGACGACGACGACGACGACGACGACGACGACGACGACGACGACGACGACGACGACGACGACGACGACGACGACGACGACGACGACGACGACGACCGCGACGACGACACTGCGACGACGCATTGCGGATGCCCCAGAAGGGGGGTGCTGAGCTGCGAGTCCCGCTGCAGTCGACGACGACGACGAAGACTGTGGTACGTCAGTAATCGACCTGAGAAGGGGGACAACTTTGCCTCGGATGTATACGATCCTTATAACAACTTTTATACGAACAAGGCAATCGTTTTGATTCTGCCGTGCAGGGGGGTACATGATCCCCTCGGCGGCGCCCGCGACGACCCCCCTGCCGCGCGTGATTACAACAATTGTTTCGCGCCCCGCGTGGCCTATTCATCAGCCCCAGGGGGGGCATCATTTGTTAATCACAAGCTGGCATTCGGGCTTTCAAATCTGCCTTTGGGGGCCTTCTTGGGGCGCTCTTGGGCGCTCTTGGGGCCGTCTGGGGGGGCTCTTGGGCCCCTCTTGCAGGAAGCGAAACGGCGAGAAGGCAAACGTCATTGATTTCCTTGAGGTTTGTTGAAGGATCTTGGCTTCTTAGGGGCAGTGCCTTGGGGGCTCCGAGAACAGGTGGAGCCATCTTGGAGCGGCCTTTATGGGGGCGGCTTCCTAGGTTAGAGTATGATGGAAGCCATCCTGAGTCATCTTCTGCTATCTTTGGGCCATCATGGAGGCCATCTTGGAGCATCGGAGGCGTTCTTGAGGTCTCTTGGACGCTCTAACCCCTCGGCCCCCCTCCCAAACTACCCTCAGGGAGTGGAAGGAGAGGATATCCCTCCCCGAAGGGAAATGGGCGATGGAAAAAGAAAGAAAGACACCCCTAGACCACCTACGCCCAGAGGGCTGGTGGGATTAGTTTTCGGAGGTCCGCGCGGATTTGTGGGATCGGCGCCAGACCTCCCTGGCGGCGCCTCTGGTGCCGCCCCTGCGCGCTCCGCTGTTCCCTTCGCGCCGCGCGGCCAGCCCGTTCTTTTCTGCCTGTCTGCTGGTTGCTTTGGTGGTTGTTTCTGCTTTGCGTCTTTCGCCTGTGCCCTCCTTGTCCCCTTCCTCCCCGTCCGCCTGCTGCTCTCCCTCCTCCTCCTCCTGCTCCTCCGCCTCCTCCTCCTCCTGCTCCGCCTCCGCCTCCCCCTCCTCCTCCTGCTCCGCCTCCCCCTCCTCCTCCTGCTCCGCCTCCTCCTCCTCCTCCTCCTCCTCCTGTCCCCCTCTTCGCCTCCCCCCTCCCCCCCTTTGCTCCCCTCGGCGACCCTGCCCTGCGACCCGCGAGCGCGGGAGCTGTCTTGCATGCCCAGGCGGCGACTCGTGCAGGCCACCGCCCGAAGCTCCCCCAGATGGGTACTCCAGATTTCGTAATAAAGGGAGGGGGGTCTCATTTCGGGGGGGGTCTCTTCCAGGCTATCTTGGAGGGCCTGGGGGGTCTGGGGACGATGTTTTGGAGGGTTCTCCCACGGGGGAGGTCTGAAATGGCTTGTCTTGGAGGGTCCAGACCCCCTCCCTTTTATTACGAAATCTGGAGTATTCAAAAATAGCAAAGAAATAGTCGGGGGACGAGTTTTGACTGCTCACGCAGGACGAAGGATTTTCCTTTTGAAGTCGAAGAGGACCGCCCCCGTCCCCCGTAGAATCTTAACACGGGGGGGGGCCTGCAGTCGACGGGTCCCATTTGTTTCGGCTCCTGGAAAGAATTTAATATTATAAATTCAAAACGGGGTAGACATGGGATCCGCCGTAGAAAATAGGGTCCGACGCGGATCCCGAAAATCAGAAATGGGATCCGCGCGCACGGAGATGGGATCCGCCGCGATTTCACAATTACGGTAAGGTTGGAAATCGGATCCGTGCGACCCTCGTTGGGTTCGCCGCTCTGATTTCCCAGAGGGCCCGTGTCCCGCGTGGGACCGTGAGGTTCGGCGCCAAGAGGAAAAAACTTTCGGCCTGGGGATGGGCGTTTTTGGCATCTGACCTATCCTTTGCCGCATGCGGCACGTCTCTTTTCTGCGGCTTCCGTTCGAGCCTTCCTCACATGCTCTTGAGGTCTGCCGGGAGACGCAGGGCGCCGGCGCACTGGGCGTTTTTGGCATCCGACCTGTCCTTTGCCGCATGCGGCACATCTCTTTTCTGCGGCTTTCCATTCGAGACTTCCTCACATGCTTTTGAGGACTGCCTGGAGACGCAGGGCGCCGGCGCACTGGCGTTTTTGGCATCCGACGTGTCCTTTGCCGCATGCGGCACATCTCTTTTCTGCGGCTTCCGTTCGAGGTTTCCACACATGCTCTTGAGGACTGCCGGGAGACGCAGGGCGCCGGCGCACTGGCGTTTTTGGCATCCGACGTGTCCTTTGCCGCATGCGGCACATCTCTTTTCTGCGGCTTCCGTTCGAGACTTCCTCACATGGTCTTGAGGACTGCCGGGAGACGCAGGGCGCCGGCGCACTTACGCAGGACGAAAGATTTTCCTCTTGAAGTCGGAGAGGACCACCCCCGTCCCCCGTAGAATCTTAACACGGGGGGCGGGCCGGCGGTCGACGGTTCCCATTCTTGTCGGTTCCCGGAACAAATGCAATATTATAAATTCAAAACGGGGTAGAAATGGGATCCGCCGGAGAAAATAGGGTCCGACGCGGATTCCGAAAATCAGAAATGGGATCCGCGCGCACGGAAATGGGATCCGCCGCGATTTCACAATTACGGTAAGGTCGGAAATCGGATCCGTGCGACCCTCGTTGGGTTCGCCGCTCTGATTTCCCAGAGGGCCCGTGTCCCGCGTGGGACCGTGAGGTTCGGCGCCAAGAGGAAAAAACTTTCGGCCTGGGGATGTATTTTTGGACTATTTTGGAGGATTTCGGGAGCATTCTTCATTTTTCGTCGACATGCCCACCTGCAGGAGGACATGCCCGACCTAACCCTGGGGAGCGTGGGCGCCGCCAGCCGGGCCCCTGGCCCGGGCGATCCTGGCAGGGCGGCTTCCCCTCGGAGCCGCCGTGCCCGGCCCGCTCGTGGCGCGAGGGGCCCTCTGCCGCCGGACCCGCCGCAGGAGGAGAGCGGCAGGAGCAGAGCCTCTCGGAGCTCCCTGCGGGCTTCTCGGATTTCTGCGCTGGGACACCCCGGCGCCGCCTCGGGCGCCGCTCCTGGCGCGCTCCGCCCGCCAGGGGAGGGGGTCCAGTGTCGATCCGAGAGCTCCGCGCGGGCCTCTGGAAGATTATGCCTCTGCCGCTGTTTCTCCTTCGAGCGAAAGCCCTCTCCTTCCACTCGGCGGTGAGCGGGGGGGCGAACTGAGAAGGGGAAGGTCTTCCCAGAAGTCGGCGGGACTTCTCAGAAGCCTTCGCGTCTTCTGAGAGGCTGTTTGTGTCTTCTGGGAAAGCTGATCAAGCTTATCAGAAGGCCGGGGGACTTCCGAGCCTTCTGAGCAGGCCTTCTCCTTCTCACTTCCAGCCTGGGCTCGCCGCAGATTCACTTATCCCCGCCCTGCCCCCTCTGCGTGTGCACCCGAGAAGCCTTGGGGGGGGAGGTACTCCAACCACACGGAGTCCGCGGTGCCCTACGACCGGCCGCTGTTCAGCGTGATGCCGCCCGTCATCGCCTTCCAGGACTTCGAGGGGCTCCAGACATACGAGGCTGGCCCATGCCCCTTTTGGGTCACGGTGGGGGTTTGGAAAGGTCAGGGCCAGTGCAAGGGGGGGGGATCGGCTCAGGGCTGGATGCATCGAACCTCAGTCGCCCACTGATCGCCGATAGGGGCCCGATAACCCACCCCGCCCAACCCCAGAGTCCTCGAATTCCCTTCTTCCCCCCCCCTCTTCCTCCTTCCTGCTCCTACTCCCCCCTCCCCCTTCTCCCCCTCCCCCCCTTTGCCCCGCTCCTCTTCCTGGACCGCGAATCCCCGCCCAGCCCGTCCAGAAACGACTACCAGGCGATCGGCCGTGAGATGATACATGAAGGGTGTGAGTACAGCAACGCCGTGGGATGCCAGCAAACTCAAAGGGTTGCAACTTCTGCTGGAGTTCCCTGTTGCTTCGGAGGTGGTCCGCTGCATCGCCCTCTTGCGGCGTCTTGGCCTCACGGCACTCTCATCTGTTTCCAAGCCGCTGACGTCCGATGGGGGCGTCGTCCTGCTTCTCCTCTTCCTCCGCCCCTCCGCTTCCCTGTCCTTCTCGTCTTACTCTACAGTTGCACACATTATGAGTACTACTCTCTCCCCTGAAGACGCTGGTGAGGCGTCCTGGCCTCCTCCGCGTATCGTTTTCTACATATTGGATGCCGCCGAATTGAACAGTACTATGTTTGTTTTCGTTGTTTTTTCCAATCCGAACGTTCCCGGTCCTTCCAGCATGGCGCTTCAGCTACAGCGTTGGCTCCGTTTTCCCGCTCACAACCCTCCCAAATCGTGTGCCCGCTGCAGCGCTGACCTCATTTAATTATGTTGGTTCTTGATCGTGCTCCTGCTGCAGCGTTGGCTTCAGGTCTGCGCTTCCTGTCCTTCCAAATCGTGCTCCCACTGCAGCGCTGGTTTCATTTCCACGGTTCCGGTCCTTCGAAATCGTGCTCCCGCTGCAGCGCTGATCTCATTTTGCGCTTCCCATTTTTCAAACCTTTCATTTGCATTTCCCGTCCTGTGTCATTTCTGGTTTCTCTCTGACCTTGATGTCGGCATGAGTCGCGTCGCGTTCTCGACGCGACGACGTCGGCTGTGGCCGTGCTCTTCTATGCCATGCTATGTCGTGCTATGCCATGCATCGCGTATTCTCTCGGGATCATTGCCCAGCTCGGCACCCGACTGTACGAATAGAGAGCAGATCCACGCAATGGCAAGGGATGCGAGGGAGGGATAGTACGTCAGACATGACGCCTGCGCGCCTAGCTTGCCTCCTGCCCCCTCTCCCCTCTCCCCCTCTTCCCCTCCTTCCCAGACCCCCGACGTCGTGATTTTGTCACAGCGTCGATCCCCAGAGGTCTGGACCGCCTCCCCAGGACCGGCATCTCATCCCGAGTCGTTTTCGACGATCCCGAGGCCTGGTAAGAGCCCTTGTAGGCCGAACAGAGTGAAAATCATTTCTTCGCGATTTTCTCGTGATGGGAGGGGTTCTGGGTCCTATGCCTTCCTCCTTCTGTGGGGGGGTGAAAGGGCGGCCGCAGCCCTGGACTCGAGGCGACCGTGACCCTGCGGAACCAGGACAGGGTGGCGCGCAGGGTGAAGGCCAGGCGCGCGCGCGCGCGCGCGGGGGAGAGCTCCGCGCGAGCTGCCGCCGCCTCGTCTCCGTCTTCGGCTCGCGGCCCGAGCCTGGAGGAGGAGGAGGAGGAGGAGGAGGAGGAGGAGGCGGAGGAGGAGAGGAGGAGGAGGAGGAGGAGGAGGAGGAGGAGGAGGAGGAGGAGAGGAGGAGAGGAGGAGGAGGAGGAGGAGGAGGAGGAGGAGGAGGAGGAGGAGGAGGAGGAGGAGGAGGAGGAGGAGGAGGAGGAGGAGGAGGAGGAGGAGGAGGAGGAGGAGGAGAGGAGGAGGAGGAGGAGGAAGGAGGAGGAGGAGGAGGAGGAGGAGTAGGAGGAGAGGAGGAGGAGGAGGAGGAGGAGGAGAGGAGGAGGAGGAGGAGAGGAGGAGGGAGGAGGAGGAGGAGGAGGAGGAGGAGGAGGAGGAGGAGGAGGGGAGGAGGAGGAGGAGGAGGAGGAGGAGGAGGAGGAGGAGGAGGAGGAGGAGGAGGAGGAGGAGGAGGAGGAGGAGGAGGAGGAGGAGGAGGAGGAGGAGGAGAGGAGGAGGAGGAGGAGGAGGGAGGGAGGAGGGAGGGGAGGGAGGGAAGGGAGGGAGGGAGGAGGGAGGGGAGGGGGGAGGTAATTAGGAGGAGGAGGAGGAGGAGGAGGAGGAGGAGGAGGAGGAGGAGGAGGAGGGGAGGAGAGGAACAAGAGAAGACGAGAAGTGATGTGATGATGTGATGATGATTGATGATGATGATGATGATGATGATGATGAGATGAGGAGGAGGAGGAGGAGAGGAGGAGGAGGAGGAGGAGGAGGGAGGAGGAGGAGGAGGAGGAGGAGGAGGAGGAGGAGGAGGAGAGGAGGAGGAGGAGGAGGAGGAGGAGGAGGAGGATGATGAGGAGGAGGAGGAGGAGGAGGAGGAGGCGAGAGGTGAGGATGAGGGGGATGACGACCTGATGGACCTCAAGATCCGACGCCACAGCTCCTGACGGTCTTGCCCGATGACCTCCCCCGAAAGTTGCCGCCCGATCTGCCCTCTCCCCCCCTTGGCCCGCTTGTCGCTTCCGTCCTCGGTCCCAGGATCACGGCCGTCGGGGCCAGCAGGTCCCGCGAAGATGCACTGTCGGCTGCAGCCTCAGCGAGGGGGCCGGTGGGGCAGGGGGGACGGCTTGGCAGGAGAAAGGGAGCCATTCCCCTGTGGAGGCGATGTGGGGTAGGGAGGGAGATGGGGGACACGAGGAGGAAAAGGAGGAGTCATAGGTATAGGGTGATAGGAGGAGGAGGAGGAGGAGGAGGAGGAGGAGGAGGAGGAGGAGGGGGAGGAGGAGGAGGTGCAGAAGGGGAAGGGGCATAGTAGGAGCTCCGCCCGCCTCTGCAAACAGCCCCCAGATCGTGGGTGGCGAGGGGGTCAACGTGTGCAAAGGACGGAGTGGGTTCCCCTGCCTCGGTTCCCACGGCGCTTGCTCACATTGTGTGGCGCAGCATCCAGCTGGTACGTCGAGAGGCTGAGTGGTGCCCTGCTTCTGGGATGTCCCGTTGAAAAGTTTCATACCTGACATGACTTACACCGGGCTTCGATCTGTCGCCTCAGGGACCTCGCGGGTTTGGGAGTTCTCTGTTGGATCTTCCGCCAACACTCCGCCAATGTAATTTACGGACTGGCCCCGATGTGGGGCAATCGCTCATGTTTTTGCCAATGCGACGCCGACAACTCAATCGTCAGTTGGCTCAAGCCATAGGGGATGATGTTTTGTGTATTGCCATTCGTGTGACAGTGATGTGGGCCGCGGCAGCTTTTCCGACAGATCATGCGTCGTATGGACAGCGTTTGGGAGCAGGGATTGCGCGGTGTTTTTCTCTGGAAGTTGCAAATGGCGATGAGACTCAAGAGCCACAGCTTCGGCATATTCCGAGCAGTTTCATCTGCCCGATTTCCACCAGTGTGATGACTGACCCTGTTGCAACTGTGGACGGATGCACTTATGAAAGAAGTGAGATTTTGCAGTGGTTCCAGCTTCGCCGCCAGAGGAAGCTGCCAGTCACTTCACCTGCCACGGGTCTCCAATTGGAGTCGATGTTTCTGATGCCGCTCGTTGCTCTGCAGAAGGCCATAGAGACATACATTCGGCATAGGCCTGAATTTCAACAGAGCTTATTGTCAGGAGGGTCCATGGAGCAGCAAGCATTGCACGCCAGCGTCATCGAAGAACTCAAACGTCTTCAAGACAGAGTTGACCAGCTGGAAGGGGTGGAAGCGGCTAACGAGGCCCTTCGGTATGAGCTCGAAGAAATGCGGCAAAAACACCGAGACATGGAGGCTTGTAGGGGTGATCCGACGTTGGCCAACAGTGCTGCCAGTAACAGCGGTTCTTCGACCGATGATGCCTGCGGTGCTGCGTCCAGGGGACAGTCGCCAGCGTCAGGACGCTCGCATGATCAGGCAGTCTTTGCTGTGTCGGACGCTAACTATGCAAGGCAGTACGTCATTGCTGCGCCTATTCCAGAGCGTGTTTTTTATGCAACTGCCTGCGGCAAACCCCGCCACCGTGTCCGTGCAACAGCGCAGTGAGAGCATCGCAATTCCGACAACTGGCCTGAATTGGGACGATTCGTGAACTTGACCTCGTTTTCGTTCGCGCGTTGGGCAGGAGGCCGAGTTCACGACCCGCTGCAGTTCAGCGAACGGTCCGAACTGTGTCGCGTCGTGAACTCGACCTTACTTTCGTCCGCGCGTTAGGGAGGAGGAGGAGGAGGAGGAGGAGGAGGAGGAGGAGGAGGAGGAGGAGGAGGAGGAGGAGGAGGAGGAGCAGGAGGAGGATGATGATGATGAGGAGGAGGAGGGAGGAGGGAGGGGAGGAGGGAGGAGGAGAGGAGGAGGAAGGAGGAGGAGCAGGAAAAGGAGAGAGAGAGAGAGAGAGAGAGAGCGAGCGAGAGAGCGAGAGAGAGAGAGTGAGAGAGGGAGAGACAACGAGGACGATGAGGAAAACGCCTCTAAAGGCTCTCTGGGGGCCTCCTGGGGGCCTGCTGGGGGCCTCTTGGTGGAACTCGCATGCGGCTCCCCCGCCCAGTACTGCGCTTCGTGGCCCCATAGGGAGCTCCACCGAAAGTCCCAGTGGTGGAACTCGCATGCGTCTCCCTCATCCAGGACAGCGTCTCGTGGCCCCATAGGATCTTGGGTCTTCTTGGGCCAACTTGGGGCCCTCTTTGGGGGCCTCATGGGCTGTCTTGGAGCTGCCTGGGGAGCTATTGGGGCGTCTCTGGCGGTCGGACATCCAACCAGGTGAAAACCTCAAAATCCTTCAAACCCTTATGGGCCATCCGTACTTTTCGCCTCCTTGGAGGTCTCTTGGAGCCTCTTGGGGCATCTGGGGGGTCTCATGGGGCCTTTTGGGCCGTCTTAGGGGGTCTCGGCCCGTCTGGAGCCTTCGGAAGCAGTCTGGGGGCTTCTCTGGGCCGTCTTGGTGCCGTCTTGGAAGCCTCTTGGGCGATCTTGGGGTCAAAGGTTGAGGATGCCGTACGGGGCCGCCTGGATGACCACGCACGGGAAGCCGCCTAGGCAGACGGGTGCTGCTGAGGGCGGAGGTGGCGCCCGGGCTGGCTGGCCTCCTGCTCCTTCTCCTCCTCCTCCTCCTCCTCCTCCTCCTCCTCCTCCTCCTCCTCCTCTTCCTCCTCCTCTTCCTCCTCTGGCGGCGGTGGCCCCGGGGCTCCCGAGTCCGCGGGGAGCCCCGGGGCCTTTCGGCGAGCGCGGCACGCGCGGCCCCCGCGCCCCGCCGCGCGCCGCCGCGGGCCGCCGCAGCTGCCGCCGGGCGCCGGCGCCGCCGTCGCCGGGCGCGCCGCCGCCGTCGCGCGCCGCCGTCGGGGGCCGCCTGGCGCCGCCAGGCGCCGTCGCGGCCGCCGGCGGCGCGCGGGTCGCCGCCGGTGCCGGCCGCGCGCCGCGCCGCCGCCGAGCCGCCGCCGGCGGGCGCCGCGCCGCGCCACCGGGCGCCGCCGCCGCGCCTGCAGCCCCCGCCCCAGGAAGCCGCCGCCGCCGCGCGCCTGCCGGAGCGCCGGCCCCGCCCTGCCGCCCAGCGCGCCGCGCCCGCCGCCGCCGCCGCCGCTGCCGCCCGCCGGGCGCCCGAGGTCGCCAGCTCCGCCCAGAGCCGCCGCCGCCGCCTCCTCGTGCACCACCGGGCGCTCAGGCCTTCAGCCCCGTCCGGCCTCGCGCCAAGGCCTGTGCTGGGTGGCCGCCAGCATGGCGTCGGCGGCGTGCCGCTGCAGCACGCTCCCCAAGGCCTGGTGGAGGCGCCGGATCGCGGCCGAGCGCTCTGTCGCCTCCGTCGGTGCCAGCCGCCGGAGCAGCGCCACCGCGTCTTCCCCCAGGCGGCCGTGGTCCTCGATGACGAACGGGACCTCCTCCTCCTCCTCCTCCTCTTCCCCCTCCTCCTCCTCCTCCTCCTCCTCCTCCTCCTCCTCCTCCTCCTCCTCCTCCTCCTCCTCCTCCTCGCACCCCGGTGTGACGCCGACCTTCACGAGGGCGCCGTCGACATGGTATCTCCAATTCTTGATGTGCTTGTCGATCTCGACGCCCCACTGGAGAATCAGGGCGTCGGCGACCTGCCTTTCCTTGCGGCCGGTGGGCCAGAAGAGCCGCCGCTGGAGCGGGTCCGCTGGGCGAGGGATCGGCCTCACCTCGACTCCGCCGCAGACCCACACCACATGGTCAACGTCTCCCCTTTTCGCAGCCGGCAGCCGGACCACGGGCAGCGTCGGGAGGCGTCGCCGTAGGTGGACATGACGAAGCTGCCAGCGGGGAGACCACCGCTCCCGTCATCACTCGCAGCTGCTGCCTGCCTTCCTGACAGAGGGTCTGCACGGCCTTGATGCGCTTCTCATCGTAGCTCGGCAGCCCCCATCCCGCGGCCCTGACCGCGGTCCTCTCGTGCCTGTCCGAGGCGATCGCCTCCCCGCGCATCTGCCACCGCCACGCCTCGCGCAGCATGTGGCCCCAGCAGCCGCGGAGCCTTCCAGTCGGGCGACTGCGTGTCCAGCGAGAGCGTGCAGTCGGGGAGGCTCTCGTGCCTCCAGCTCAAGGGCGGCGCCTCCTGGCGGAGCTGCCCCGCCCCAGGCGGGGTGTCGCTGCAGGCCTGCCGCCATCCCCGTCGTGCCTGTGTGCCTCCAGGGCACGTGCGCGAGGGCGCCGCTCGCAGGGGGCTTCCGCTCCACCCTGGCGCAGGCGAGGAGCGCGTCGTGCTGGGCTCTGAGCCTCGGGTCGTTTCGGTGCCCAAGCGCCAGGCGCAGGAACGCGACGATCGAGAACAATGGGGCCTTCCCCGACCTCTGCCATCGCTCTGTCGGCCTTTGCGGCGTCGTCGCGCGGCCTCGTGGGCCTCCTTGGGCCGCCCTGGGGCCCTCTTTGCTGGCCTCATGGGCCGTCTTGGAGCTATCTGGGAGGCCTCTTCGGCAGTCTTGGGCGGTCGGAAACCCAACCAGGTGAGAACCTGAACCCATAAACAGCATCGGAAATTACTCCGACGGTAGGACCCCGCATGAGAATCTGTTCAGCTTGCCCCCAGCCCTTTCCTCGCCCTGGCGGACACCGTCCTCTCGCCCTCTGCTCTGCTCTCTACGGCACGCCCCTCAGGCGTTTCGCGGCCCCATAGGGCCCTCAACCGAAAGCGGCACCCACAACGCGTCACTCACAATTGCATATGGTTGGGTCCTTCGCCAGGCTTTTTTGTTTTGTTTTGTTTTTTTTGTTTTTTCCCCCTCTCTCTCTCTCTTTCTCTCTCTTTTTTTGTTCTCTCTCTTTCTCTCGTTCTCTCTCTCTCTCTCTCTCTCTTTTGTCTTTCTCTCTCTCTCTCTCTCCAACCATCCTGTGGTGTTGGGTCCTCGTTTTGAAGAGACGTCGCCCCGCGTTCCTCCTCCTGTCCTCTCCTCCTCCCCCTCCCCCCCCCTCCCAACATCATCATCGTCATCATCACCCGTTTCAGCATACTCCTCACACGTTTCGTGGCCCCATAGGGAGCCCCACCGAAGGTCCCAGTGCTACCGTCCGCATGCGTCCCCCCCACCCAGTACAGCGTTTCGTGGCCCCATAGGGAGCCCCACCGAAGGTCCCAGTGCTACCGTCCGCATGCGTCCCTCCCACCCAGTACAGCGTTTCGTGGCCCCATAGGGAGCCCCACCGAAGGTCCCAGTGCTACCGTCCGCATGCGTCCACCCCACCAAGTACAGCGTTCCGTGGCCCCATCGGGAGCCCCACCGAAGGTTCCAGTGCTACCGTCCGCATTTACAGCGTTTCGTGGCTCCATAGGGAGCCCCACCGAAGGTCCCAGTGCTACCGTCCGCATGCGTCCCGACCACCCAGTACAGCGTTTCGTGGCCCCATATGGAGCCCCACCGAAGGTCCCAGTGCTACCGTCCGTATGCGTTTCCCGCACCCAGTCCTGCGTTTCGTGGCCCCATAGGGAGCCCCACCGGAGGTCCCAGTGCTACCGTCCGCATGCGTCCACCCAGTACAGCGTTTCGTGGCTCCATAGGGAGCCCCACCGAAGGTCCCAATGCTACCGTCCGCATGCGCCCCCCCCACGCAGTACAGCGCTTCGTGGCCCCATAGGGAGCCCCACCGAAGGTTCCAGTGCTGCCGTCCGCATGCGTCCCTCCCACCCAGTGCAGCGTTTCGTGGCCCCATAGGGAGCCCCACCGAAGGTCCCAGTGCTACCGTCCGCATGCGTCCCCCGCACCCAGTACAGCGTTTCGTGGCCCCATAGGGAGCCCCACCGAAGGTTCGTGGCCCCATAGGAAACCCCACCGAAGGTCCCAGTGCTACTGTTCGCATGCGTCCCCCACGTCCAGTACAGCGTTTCGTGGCCCCATAGAAAGCCCCGCCGAAGCCTCCAGTAGGACTGTCCGCATGCGTCCCGGAAGCCTAATTTGGCATTTTCACCCCACCCACTACGGCGTTTCGTGGCCCCATAAACAGGCCCACCGAAGCCCCCAGTGAGACCGTCCGCATGCGTCCTGGAAACACAATTTTGGTATTTTCACCCCACCCACTACGTCGTTTCGTGGCCCCATAGAGAGCTCCACCGAAGCCCCCAGTTGGGACCGTCCGCATGTGTGTCGGAAACCCAATTTGGCATTTTCACCCACCCAGCACAGCGCTTCATGGCCCCATAGGGAGCTCCACCGACGCCCCTGGGACCGTCCGCGTGCGCCCTGAAAACCATATTTGGCACACCCCTCATACGTTTCGTGGTCCCATAGGGAGCCCCACCGAAGCCACCAGTGGGACCGCCCGCATGCGTCCCACACACCAAATTTGGCATTTTCACCCCACTCAGTGCGGCGTTTCGTGGCCCCATAGGGAGCTCGCCCGACGGCCCCAGTTTTACCGCCCGCATGCGCCCCCCCCCACCCAGTGCAGCACTTCGTGGCCCCATAGGGAGCTTCACCGAAGAACATGTTCACAATTGCGGTGCCCACAACTGCATATGGTTGGGTCCTTCGCCAGTTTTTTTTTTGGGGGGGGTCTGTCTCTCTCTTTTTTATTGTCTCTCTCTCTCTCTCTTTCTCTCTCTTTCTTTTCCCCAACCATCCTGTGGTGTTGGGTCCTCGTTTTGAAGAGACGGTGCCCCGCGTTCGTCTCCTCTCCTCCCCCTCCTCCCCCTAGGGAGCTCTACCGAAGCCCCCAGTAGGACCGCCCGCATGCGTCCCCCACGCCCACTTTGGCATTTTCGCCCACCCAGTACAGCGTTTCGTGGCCCCATAGGGGGCTCCACCGAAACCCCCAGTGGTACCGCCCACATGCGTCCCCCACATCCAATTTGGCATTTTCACCCGCCCAGTACAACGTTTCGGGGCCCAATAGGGATTTCCACCGACGCCCCCAATGGGACCGCCCGCGTGCGTCCCCCGCACCCAAGCTGGCATTGCCACCCACCCAGCACAGCGTTTCGTGGCCTCATAGGGAAGCCCATGGAAGCCCCCAGTGGAATCGCCTGCATGCGCCACCCACACCCAATTTGGCATTTTCACCCACCCAGTACAGCGTTTCGTGGCCCCATAGGGAGCTCCACCGACCCCCCCACTGGGACCGCCCGCGTGCGTCTCCCACGCCCAACGTGGCATTTTCACCCACCCCGTGCAGCGCTTCGTGACCCCATAGGGAGCTCCACCGAAACCACCAGTGGTACCCTCCACATGCGTCCCCCGCATCCAATTTGGCATTTTCACCCACCCAGTACAGTGTTTCGTGGCCCAACACGGAACACCACCGAAGCCCCCAGTGGGACCGCCCGCATGCGTGCCCCACACCCAACTTGGCATTCTCACTCACCCAGCACAGCGCTTCGTGGCCCCGTAGGGCGCCCAACCGAAACCCCCAATGGGACCGTCCGCATGCGTCCCCCGCACCCAATTTGGCATCGTCACCCACTCAGTACAGCGCTCCGTGGCCCCAAGGGAACTCAACCGAAACCCCCAATGGGACCGCCCGCATGCGTCCCCCATGCCTAATTTGGCATTTTCGCCCGCCCAGTACAGCGCTTCGTTGCCCCACAGGGTGCTCCACCGAACCCCCCAGTGGGACCGCCCGCATGCGTCCCCCACAGGGAGCTCCACCGAAGCCTCCAGTGGGACCTAATTTGGCATTTTCACCCGCCCAGTACAGCGCTTCGTGGCCCCATAAGGAGCCCCACCGAAGCCCCCCAGTGGGGCCGCCCGCATGCGTCCCCCACCCTTTACAACGCTTCGCGGCCCCATGGAGAGCTCCGCCGAATCCCCCAATAGGGCCGCCCGCGTGCGTAATTTGGTTTTTTCATCCACCTAGTGCAGCGTTTCCTGGCCTCATAGGGAGCTTCACCGACGGCCCCAGTGCTACCGCCCGCATGCGTTCCCCCCCGCCCAGCGCAGCGCTTCGTGGCCCCATAGGGAGCTTCACCGAAGAAGATATTCACATTTGCGGTACCCACAACTTGATATGGTTGGGTCCTTCGCCAGGATATTCCTCTTTCTCTATTTTTACAAACCTGGGGGGGGGACCCCCCCCTCCCCCAAAACTGGACCCCCGGGATCTGGGGTTCTCGGGCTTCCCTGGACGTCCTTGGTAAAGGTCACCCGGCTTTCCGGGTCTCCACAAACGCCTTGCCAGCAGACCCAGAGCGATCCGATGGGGTCATCAGAAAAGGCTCAAGGGAGGCCCCAGACAGCACAAGAGCGCTCCAAGAGGGACTCCAACTGCGTCAGGACGGCCCAAAAGACCCCCAAGGCACCCCAGAAAGCTTTCGAAGGGGCTTTCAAAACACAGAACTCGTCCTATTCCCTTCGTAGAGCTTAGAATTTTAGCATATTCACCTTTCGGATTTTATCAGCTTTCAAGACGGTTTCAAAACCCCCAAGATCGCCTCCATACGTCCCAAAAGGCCCCCAAGAAAGCTTCAAGACGGCCGAGCCGGGCCCCACGATCGCCCACGAGAACCCCAAGACAGCCCATAATGGAACCAAGAGGCCCCCCAAGGGCTCCCAGCACAGACCCAAAAGGGCCATGGGAGGTCCCCAGAAGTGCCTAAGATGGGTCCAAAGGGGGCTCCAGCGGGCCCAAGCTCCCCAAGACGGCCCAAGAAGGCCCCAGGACGGCCCATGAAGGCGCCAAAACGGCCCACGAGGGCCCCGAAAACACCCCCACGATGTTTACGAATGCCAACATAAGACCCCCAAGGCACCCCAACAAGCTTTCCAAGGGGCATTCAAAGCACAAAACTCGTCCCATTCCCTTCGTAGAACTTAGAATTTTAGCACCGGGCCCCACGATCGCCCACGAGAGCCCCAAGACAGCCCATAATGGAACCAAGAGGCCCCCCAAGGGCTCCCAGCACAGACCCAAAAGGGCCATGGGAGGTCCCCGGAAGTGCCCAAGATGGGTCCAAAGGGGGCTCCAGCGGGCCCAAGCTCCCCAAGACGGCCCAAGAAGGCCCCAGGACGGCCCATGAAGGCGCCAAAACGGCCCACGAGGGCCCCGAAAACATCCCCACGATGTTTACGAATGCCAACATAAGACCCCCAAGGCACCCCAACAAGCTTTCCAAGGGGCATTCAAAGCACAAAACTCGTCCCATTCCCTTCGTAGAACTTATAATTTTAGCATATCCTTTTTTCTGATTTTACTAGCTTTCAAGACGGTTTCAAAGCCCCCGAGATCGCCTCAAGACGCCCCAAAAGGCCCCCTAGAAAGCTTCAAGACGGCCGAGCCGGGCCCCACGATCGCCCACGAGAGCCCCAAGACAGCCCATAATGGAACCAAGAGGCCCTCCAAGGGCTCCCAGCACAGACCCAAAAGGGCCATGGGAGGTCCCCCGGAAGTGCCCAAGATGGGTCCAAAGGGGGCCCCAGCGGGCTCAAGCTCCCCAAGACGGCCCAAGAAGGCCCCAGGACGGCCCATGAAGGCGCCAAAACGGCCCACGAGGGCCCCGAAAATACCCCCACGATGTTTCCGAATGCCAGCATTCATTGATTTTGCTCCCATGACATTTCACGTTGTGACCCAGTCGTTGAGGGTCTCGTGGCATGCAGCGAAGATGCCCGAGGATGCCCCGTACGAGTTGCATATGCATGTTCATACCCGTACACACAGATTTATATGTACATATGTACGCTGTATACACACATACAACAATGCAAATACATTGTATACGCCTAGACATTTATACGGAACGTGCATGCACGTGCGCGTGTATACATGCATGCGCGCATGTACGCACGTACGCATTCCGCTTGCGTGCAGAACTCAAAGGACCAAGGTGCATGGCGCGCAGCGCCAATGCAGTCTTGTATACTATATATATGTGTATATATACATAGATACATATATGTACACGTATATATATATATATATATATATATATATCTATATATATATATATATATATTCTCTCTCTCTCTCTTTCTCTCTCTCTCTCTCTCTCTTTCTTTCTTTCTTTTTTTCTTTCTCTCTCTCTCTCACTCATCATCACCCTCCCCCTGCCTTTTCCCCTCTCCTCCTCCTCCTCCTCCAGTCTCTTCTCCATTTGCACTTCCCCTTCCTCCTGGTCGGGGCAAGCAAGTCGATTTTCTTCGGTGCTGTTGCCGCCTCGGCCAGCACGCGTGTTCGCCGACGGCTAGATGATGAAGCCTTTTGGGCAATCCCGCGGGCCATGCTTTTGGGACAACCCCGCGGGCCGCTGGGGCGCGGGGGCAGGCCTTTGGGACAAACCCGCGGGCCAGGCCGTTGGGACAACCCCGCGGGTTTCGAGGTGGGCGCGGCCGCGCTCAGGCGGGGGGCAGCGCGAAGCCCAGCCGTTCTGCGAGCAGTTCCGCCTCGGTTCTGGAGCTTTCCACTATCTCGTCGAACTTCCAGAGCGCCTTCCGCAGGGATGCCAGCGGCCCGCGCTCCAGGAATTCTCGCGTGGGCGGCCGTAGGATCAGCATGTTCCGCATGCGCGTGGCGCGGGATAACATGACGTAGAGGTGCAGCCACCACTGCTTGTGAGACGTGCCCGTGCGACCGACGTCCTCATCCCTGGCGCACCCGATGGTGACGCCATCGTCGCGTCGGGGGACAGGGTTCAGCCGTGCGAGTGGCCCTCTAACAGCGCAAAAGTGACCCCGTTCGGATTGGCCCGCGAGGGCTCGCATCGCCGTTCGTTCCTGAGGGGCCCAACAGTGACGAAAGAAACGCGGTCCCGAGGATTTGTTCGGATTCTAACGTGGAGCTGCGGGCCCCATAGCGAAGGGGCTTCCGCTCGAGTCTTCCTCGCGACTCACTCACAGACGAGGCTCCCGCCTGAGACTTCCTCAAGATCCACGCCTGGTTGGGGAGTGCAAAATGGGTGTTTGGTTTAGGTTTCGCATGGTGCGTCCGGAATAGTAACGTGCAGCGCGGGCCCCAGGCGGAGGGGGCTCCCGCCTGAGAGTTCTTCGCATTCCATTCACAAGTGATGCTCCCGTTTGAGGTTTCTTCAAGATTCAGGCGTGAGGGGCCCAAAATTAACGACAGTTGCAGCATTTGGATGACCCGTTCGGATTATCAACATGAGTTGCGGGCTCCATAAAGAGGGGGCTTCCGCACGACACTTCCTCGAAATTCATTTACAAACGATGCTCCCGTCTGAGGCTTCTTTTAAATTCAGACCTGAAGGGGCCCCAAAGTGACGACGGGTACAGGATGTGGATGGCCCGCTCCGATTGCCAAGGGGAATGCGGGCTCTATAGGGATAGGGCTCCCGCGCGAGACTTCCTCTCAATTCACTCACAAATTCGGCTCCCGTCTGGCTGATTCAAAATTCAGGCGTGGGGGGCCCAGAATTGACGTCAGTTACAGGGTTCGGATGACCCGCTCCGACTGCCAACATGAAATGCGGGCTCCATAGGGAGGGGGCTCCCTTCTGAGACTTTGTGCAATGCACTCACAAACATGTTTCCCGCCTGAGGCTACCTCGACCTGAATGTTTGAGTGTGTGAGTGTGTGAGTGTGTTTTTGTGAGTGTGCATGCGCGTGGGAGTGATGTCGAACATGATGTTGGTGATGATGAGTGGGCGGGCGAGTGGGTGACGGACTGGGTGATAATGAAACTGCTGATGATGCGTATAAGCGTGTGGGTGTGTGCATTGGTGGGTGACCAACAGAAGGGGCGATGCTGATGATGCTGATGATGGTGAGGATGATGATGGTGATGGTGATGGTGCTGCTGCTGGTGGTGATGATGGTGATGCTGATGATTAGTATGATGATGATAATGATAATGATAATGATGATGACGATGACGATGACGATGACGATGATGATGATGATGATGATGATGATGACGATGATGATGATGATGATGATGATGATGGTGATGATGATGATGATGATGATGATGATGATGATGATGATGATGATGATGATGATGATGATGATGAGGGGAGAGGAGGAGGAGGAGGAGAGGAGGAGGAGGAGGAAGAGGAAGAGGAGGAGGAGGAGGAGGAGGAGGAGGAGGCGGAGGCGGAGGAGGAGAGGAGGAGGAGGCGGAGGAGGAGGAGGAGGAGGAAGAGGAGGAGGAGGAGGAGGAGGAGGAGGGTGTGGGCGGGTTCCTGTTCATGTACCTGCGCGGGGTGTCCACAGAAAACCAAGAACCCCACTTAGGATGTGGGGAAATCCATGTTTCTCATAACCTCGGGGGCCTCTTTGGGCCTCTCGGGGGCCTCTTGGGGCTTCCAGGGGCGTCTCAGGGGGCTCGTGGCCCGTCGGACGCCTTCGGAGGCAGTCTTGGGGGCCTCTCTGGGCTGTCTTGGTGTCCTCTTGGGGCGCTTTAGGGCTGTCTTGGGGCCCTCTTGGACGTCTCTTGGGCGATCTCGGGGCTCTCTTCGGCCGACTTGGAGCCTTCTTTGGGGACCTCATGTATTGTCTTGAAGCTATCCTGAAGGCCTCTTGGGCCGTCTCCTTGGGTGGTCGGGAACCGAAACATGCGAGAACGTCAAAATCTTTCAAACATTTGAGGCACATCAGTGCTTTCTCACGTCCTCGGGTTCTCCTGGAGGGCCCCTGAAAAGTCCTCTTGTGCCGTCGTGGGAGCCTCTTGGAGCGTCTTGGTGCCGTCTTGAGAGCCTCTTATGTCGTCTACTGTAATTTCGGCTGTCTTGGAAGCAGTACTGGAGGCCGTCTTCGCCGTTTGGAGGCAGAACAGAACGCCGCAGAGCAACTTCAGGGGGGATTTGCGGACCACGCGCGCGAGTAGGGGGGGTGTCGGCCCACGTTGCAAACCTCACAGGCAGCAGACGATATTTCTAACACGCCCGCTCAGTGCTGGCGCGGTGGCGGATCTCGCTTGTCCAGGTGTGCGTGCAGATCCCCTCGTGGAGGAGCCTCTTTCCCCTGGCAGGGCTGAATACGGGGGGTGATGGTCCAGATTGCGAGCTGGTGCCTTCGCTCTCGTCTTGAGTGGCAGGGTAGGCAGGTCGCCCCCTCACGGTACAAACTGGGGGAACCGCCATACACAGAGACCATGTGTCGCCGCGCCGCTGGTTCCGACGTGCGGCCTTCCGTCTTTAAAAAGGGCGCCTCGGCCACCAGGGCAAACTCCGCCTCGGACGCAAGGTTCGCCGTGGGGTTCACCGTGGTGCCGACTTCGTTTACCTGGGTGCGTTCAACGCAAGCGGCGCGGCGACGTGTCGCCATTAACAGCATGCTTCTGTAGAGGTTCAGGCTTGCACTCGTCTCATGGGTGCTGCACAGGCACGCAGCCGCCGTCAGGGCACACCTGTTCTGGCGCCAGGACCGCGCCTTTCCTGCTCACAGGGTCGCAGCCCTGTGGCGCGGAGCCTTTTGCCCGTCAGTCTGCGGCGGTGCCGCTTTCAATTCCGATCCCTCCCCCTCATTCTGATTCCTGATTCCTGATGGCTGAAAAGAACGTCTTTCCTGATTCCTGATTCCTGATTTCTGATTCTTGATGATTCCTGATTCCTGATTCCTGATGATTCCTGATTCCTGATGATTCATGATTCCTGATTCCTGATTCTGACTCCTGATGGCTGGGAAGAACGTCGTTCGTGGCTCTCCCCCCCAGGGCCAGTCGGCCCCGGGAGGTGGTTGATCAAGCTGGTGTGTGGGCGACTCCTGGAGCACCGCTCCAGAAGTCGCCGGCAGGCGGCGTTGAGATGTGAAGGACGGAGGCCGACAGTAGTAGGGGAAGAGGAAGGGGAGGGACGAATCTGAGGTACTCCAGATTTCGTAATGAAGGGAGGGGGGTCTCGTTTCGGGGGGGGGTCTCTTCCAGGCTATCTTGGAGGGCCTGGGGGGTCTGGGGACGATGTTTTGGAGGGTTCTCCCACGGGGGAGGTCTGAAATGGCTTGTCTTGGAGGGTCCAGCCCCCTCCCTTTTATTACGAAATCTGGAGTAACATCAAGGGATGAGGGCGTGAGGGAGTAGGCGGCGACAGTTGGCTCCTCATTCTCCTCCACCTCACCGTCCGCTGATTCAAGGGCTCGCGGCTTGAGCACGAGCTGCGAGCCAGGCTCGCCCTGTGAAGTTTGTGCATCACTTTTTCCCACGCCCTAGGTATGATATTGGTGTTGGTGGTTGATGCCTCCGCCTCCTCACCTCACCCGCCTCCTCCCATACTCCACTCATGCCCAGTTCGTCATCCTAAGTGTTATTAGCGCTTTGACCGACTCTTACTCTGACTCACTCATTTTCAGACCCCATCATACTCATATCCAATAAGAACCAGACTCACTCATACTCAGGCTGACTCACACTGGGAAGCAGTCATACTCAGGCCCACTCCTACTCAGACCTGTCTTGCTCAACCCGATTCATACTCCGACTCGCTCGCAGTCAGATACATGTATAGTTAGCCTCAGGCTCGCTCATTGTCCCACCACTCGAACTCAGTCCCGCTCATGCCCATACTTGCTCTACCGGGACCCCCGAGGCAGATCGCCCGTTTTGGCCCCGTGGGCCAGTCTCCTCGCAGAGTGGCATGATCTCCGTGACGCGGCGGGCAGGGGGCCTCCGAAGCGGGGGGGCCGCAGTGGGGTGCGGCGCGGGCCGCTTCGCGCCCGACTTGCTGGGACCTCTCGGGCAGAGCGCCCGCTTCGGCCCCGCGGGCGCGTCTCTGCTCGGAGCCCCGTGGTGCCCGCAGCGCCGCAGGCATCGCGCCTGGGCCTCCCGGGGGGGGGGCTCCCCGGGAGTGCGACGCGGGCCCGCCCGCGAGTCCCGAGGCTCGGGGCCTCTCGGGCAGAGCGCTCTGTCCAGCCCAGTGGGCGGGCCTCTGCTCAGCACCCTGAGGTGACCGCCATGTGGAGGGCATCGCACGCAGGCCTCCCCTGACGGGGGGGGCGTCTGCCGCTGGGGATGCCACGGACCCGCTCACGCTCAGGCCGCTGGGACCTTTCGGGCAGAGCGCCGTTTTGTGGCCCAGTGGGCGAGTCTCTCTTCCTCACCCCATGGCCACCTCGATGTAACTGGAATCGCATCTGTGGCCTCCCAGCTGGGAGCTGGCCAGGTGTACGTCATGGGCCCGTTAGTACAGAACGCCCATGCCGCCTCAGTGAGTGAGTCTCCCCATGATCACCGCGATGTGGCAGGCGTCGCGCTTGGGCCTTCCAGGGGGGTGCTTTCCAGGTGGTGGGGGGCTGCCACTGGGTATGACATGGGCCCGTTCGCGCAGGGAGTAGACTTTTCGGGGGCACAGTGGGCGAGTCTCTGCTCAGAGCCCCATTCTTATCCATTATGATAGTGATGTAGCAGGCATCGCATCTGTTCCTGCCAATGGGTAGCCGCTGGAGGCTATGAGACGGGCCCGTTCGCGCGCTGCTTGTCGGGACCTGTCATTTTGTGGCTCAGTAGACGAGTCTTCACCCTTAGTCCCATGATCACCGCGAGGTGTCAGGCAATGCATTTGTGCCTCCTGGGGGAACGTCCCTAGGGGGTATGGCACGGGCACTCTCGCGCCCAGATTGACGCGACCGCTCAGGAAAGAACACCCTTCTGGCCCAGTGGACAGTTTCTTCTCAGACTCAGACATGCTCATACTGAGATGTACCCATCCCCGTATCTCCTTCTCAGACTCACTCCAGCCCATGCTGAGTCTGCTCATGGCAGGACGCACTCATACTCAAATTCAGGCCCGCTCATATTCAGCCACTCATACCCAACCATTCACACGTAGACTCACTCACGCTCCAATTCCGCCGCGTTCGGTCGCTCATGCAAGGACTCACTCGTTGTCAGACTCACTCGCTCACCCACCCGTAGCAAGGCACGCTTATGTCTATATCCACTCATCCGCAGACCCTCTGATACTCAGCCGCTCCTACTCGGGCGCCCACAGGCACGTGTTCACCCACTCTCTTTCTACCCGCTCATGCCCATGCTTAAGTACTCTAGCCATCTGTGCAGAATTGCTCACACTGAGACCCTTCCACAGTCAGACCCACTCATACCCATACCCGCTCGTACTCAGGCCCACTCACCTTGAGACTCACTCATGTTCAGACCCACTTCTGCCCCGACCGACTCGTACTCATACCCACTCCTACCTAGTCGCTCATACTCGGATTCGCTCGCCTGCAGATCCAGTCGCTCCTAGTCGCTCATATCCTGTCTCACTCACACTGAGACTCGCTCATACCAAAACGTCTAGGACACATGGCACCATAAGACTCAAACCAGTTGGTTGTACGAAGTTTTCGCAGGCACTCCACGCATGCCCGCCGTGGTTACTTGACGAGCTCAGGCTGTTTTGTCGGCACAGCTACTCCGTTTTCTTTGTATATAATCTCATCTTGCCTGGCACATGCAGCAGCGCAACTTGTTGACGATCCCACGACCGCCTGCCCATCAGTGGGGGCCGTGAGGGCAGTAATCTACCCAGAGAGTTCCTCCGCGTGCAGCCGGTACGCTGGTAGGTTCAAATCTTTTTCCTCACGCGAGGAAATCAAAACTTGTGTGCTCCCCGTCCTGGGGCTTGTCGAACGCCTATCTTTTGACCGCGAGGTCCTCTTGGGCATCTTGGTGGACTTGGACATGACGTTCGCGCCGCTTCTCAGAGAGATCCTGACCATTGGCTATAGTTTTTCTCTAAATTGCTCTTCTCGGCATAATCCGGCGGCTTTTCTGTCCGGGTGGCAGCGGCGCAGGTCTTGGTGATGGTAGAATTTGTGATTTTGTATGCTTGCCCGCTTTTGGCGGCCACGCCTGGGGCTGAAGCGGCTTTAAACGAAATGCAAGTCAGTTGGGGCTGTCGGCTGTTGTGGTGGCACAACGGGCCCCCGATTCGGCACGCCGTGGTTGTCGCCCACTGTGGCCGTCCTATGTGTCTGGGGACAACATGTTTAGAGAAAACACTCATGGCAAGGGCGCGCCTCATGGTCTTGGTGGTGGACCACCCAGGAGCCTTGATGCTGCAGGCGGCCCGTTTCTTGAGCACCCCCACGCGGGAGTCTGCCGTTGTTGCCCTAGCGCGGCGCCTTGACCCCCCTCCGCTGGACCTGGAGGGTTATGTGCAATGTTCCCTTCGGCGCTGATCCAATATGCACGAGCGGCTTCAAACACCCGCAAGACTGCTCATAATGTACCAGACCGAAGTCCTGCGTCTGGCTTTTCTGAAGTATGACCGAGCAGCTTTCGCCAATGCGGCTCTGCAGGTCTTGGCGCTTGTAAACCGTTCTTTCTCCGCCCTTGGCTTTTTCCCGTCGCCTTTTGACCCAGCACTCCTGGCCAGTGAACAAGGCCCTGCCTTTTGGGATCGATTACAGGCAGTGGCGCGGATGACAGGCAGGTGGCCGCTGTCGGTGTTCGGCGCCAGGGATCACCCCGCCTCCTTGCGCCGGTGCAGAGCGTGTGGGCGCGGGAACGCTTCTCTGCGTCACGTGCTCGTGTGGTGCTCAGTTTTCGCCAGCTTTGTGCCCAGGAAACGTCCCGCCGGACCTGATTCTCCAGATGCTGTTCGGGGACCAGCCCCAGTAACTACGTCAAGCACATGTCTTTTGTAGGGAGGATCCTCCAATATTCTGCGCCGGTGCCCTCCTTTTCGTCTCCCTCCTGTTCCTTTTCGTCCGCCTCTTCTGGTTGAGTGCTCTTCTGGCAGTTTTCGCCCAGAGAGGGCTGGGACTGCAGTTGTATTCCGCAGCGTTGGTTCGTTTGGTCTACGTCCAGGGTCGGCAAGTGTGGTGCGGCAGAGGGCGTTTCGTCAGGCTATGAGCCTGCCAACGGAATGCCTGCACATCCTGTGTCACAGTCGTGCTGCGCGGGTGTATGTATGTGTGTGTGTGTGTGTGTGTGTGTGTGTGTGTGGGTGCGCGCTTTGTCTCAGGGCTTGACTGCTGCGTCGCAGTCGTGATGCGCGGGCGGTTTCGCCATGTTGCAGGCCGTTGCCTGCCTGCGTCCAGCTCGCGTTGCTGTTTCTTCTTCCCTCCTTCCTCCCCTTCTCCTCCTCCCCCGCCCCCCCCTCTGCGAAAGCGTTCTTCTTGCATTTGTGAACTTGCCCCAGTGTCTGCCCGTCGCCTTCCCTGGCCGCCGCGCCGCTTCACCGGGCTCTGCCGGAGGTATGCAGCGGTGTCGTGCCTCGGGGTGTGGGGGGGGTCGCGCCCTGGCGGGCCCCCGACCGCAGCCGGCATGAGCCAAGAGCGCGGCCCGGCATCCTGGCGAATGGCGCTGCCCAGCTTCACCGGGGAGCGCGGTGGTTTTCGTGCGGCGCGCTCCCGCCTCTCACACCTTGTACGCCAGAAGGGGGGGGCAAGGGGTGTGCGACACCACCGCCTCTTCCTCGTCGGCGGCTGGTCCCGGATTTGCTCCCGCCAGGCAATTCTGAGTCGCAGTGGCTGGAGGCTGGGCGCCGTGGGCCGTGGGCCGTGCGCAGGACCGCGCACCCTGGGCGCTGTTGATCAGCTAAATGCGACACGCGAAATGCGAAAATGTTCTTTTACCCAAGTTCTACTCTGCTCTCCCTCTGTCTCTGTCTCTGTCTGTCTGTGTCTCTAGATAAGTAAATCAATCAATAAATATATATACACACACACGTATGTATGTACGTGCGTACGTACGAACGTATGCATGTATGTATTTTTTGTATGTATATACACACTCACCTCGGTTTTCTATATCTGATGTGTACTCTCTGTTCTCTGTTCTCTATCCTCTCATTCTGAACGTGGTCGCAAGGACCTGTGTACTTGCCGCAGCCAGGAGCTCACGAGAGCCCAGGAGCCTCACAATGTCGACAGCTTCGGACCCAGAAGCGTGAACCCAGGAAGCCGGCCGCACACCGAAGCGGGCCTGGAACCCGGAACCGGGAACCTGGGAACCGGGCCGCCCACCAGGGTCGGCCCAGATTTTCGGCCAACTCAGCATTTGCCAGAACCCCTTCGGCGCAAACGCCGATTGGGAAACAGCGCCATAACAAATATTTACACATGGGGATCTCCGCGTGGAATAGTTCTTGACGGCTTGGTCGGGTGGCTTCCCACCTCCCCGCACAGGTCGGCCAGTGGTGCCGCCAGCAGCGCTGGCGCTTCGCCGACGGGGCAAAGGAACTTGCGCGTGTGGGGCCAGCGTGCCCCACGCGCGAGCAGTTTCAGAGTTGCCGCTGTGTGCGCTGGGCAGGGAAACTGTTGTTTCAGGGTGCGCAGTGACTGCAGTCTGTATGCCACGGTCGACCCGCATAACTCGAGAGGGTCGCAAAAGGCCGCCCGACACGGGTACGGAAACAACGAGTACGATGCGCAACAGCAACCCTTGTCCAAAACCGGCAGCGTTCGCTGTTGTGCAGGCGCCCTTGTGTCTTCAATGTGCAGCGTCCGTGGCGACGCCGACAGCGAGTTCTGTTCGAAACGGACAGAGCCAGGTCTGCATTGACCCAGGTTTGGGTGCACGATCCTGCAGGATCTTGCAGGATCTTGCAAGGCCTGGCTGACCTGGGTGTAGATTGACCCGGGTCTGTAATCCCCGAGCCCTGATCCGAGCAGATGTTTTGCAGTCGAAGCTTTGGGATAGAGTCCGCCTTGTTTCGAAAGTGGCTCAATCCAATGTGGGTACCTTAGACCCCAGTGGCGCATGCGTGTCCCGCACCCAGTACAAGTACAACGTTTCGTGGCCCCACGGGAGCTCCACTGAAGGCCCCAGTGGCCGCGGCCGCACGCGCACCTCCCGCCTTGCACAGCGGTTCGTGGCCCCATAGAGAGTTCGACCGAAGACCCCAGTGTCCGCGGCCGAATGCGTCTCCTCCCACCCATTACATGACACCCCTCACGCGTTTCGTGGCCCCATATGGAGCTCCACAGAAAGCGGTACCTCCAATGCGGTACAGTTAACCCGCATGGTAAGGATGAGCAACTTTCCAAGGTTACTCACGGTTGCGCTTGCATCCTTCCCTTTCGGCCCATCTCTGGCCGCTTTCTCTGGCTGCGCCCCGCTCGCAGAGTGCTGGCATGGCCTTCCAAGGCCCTTGCATACTTATCGTGCGTCCTTATTGTACGGGTTGGCTGTATGCACACTTGCATATGCTTTGGTCATTCGCTCGGTTAATTTCCTTATCAGGCTGTTCTAAGGGTTTCTTTTTTTTGTTTTGGAGAACCGATGGGCGCGACGCTCCTTATCGGGGGCGGCCCCCCGTCATGCTCGGTTCCCCTGTCGTGGTTTCCGTGCTGCCTTGCTCGGGGTCCCTGGTCTTGTTTTTTGGGTTCGGAGCCCAAGGATCAAGACTGGGGAACAGAGGAAGGACCGGGGAACCTTTCCCCGGTCCTTTCTTTGTTCCCTGGTCTTCTTCCTTGCCTTCTTTTTGTGGGTTCCCCGGTTTTGTTTCTTGGGTTTCCCTGTCGTGCTCCCTGGGTTTCTCAGTCCGTGCAAGGGCAAACAATTCCAAGCACTGCTGAGCCTTGCCAACGAACGCCAAGCAATGCGAAGCACTGCCAATCAATGTGAACCAGGTAGAAGCAAAGTAAAACAAGCTAATGCTAAGCAACGCCAGGTATCGCCAAGCTATGCCAAACAATGTCAAGCAGTGCCAACCAATACCTAGGAATGCCTGGCATTGCCCAGCAATGCCAATCAATGCCCAGCAATGCCAATCAATGGCGAGCATTGCGAGGTAATGCCAAGCAGCGCCAGACCATGCCAAGCAACGCAAACCAACGCCAAGAAATGCCTTCCTTGCTCAGTTACTTACTTAGGAAGCTCGCCTCTAATTGGGGTCGCGCTGGGTTCTTTGGTGGTCGCAGGACCCGCCAGCAGCCCCCAGAGGCCGGAAGCGAAGAGAAGCGCTGGGGCCGAAAAAATCGCATTCCTCTTTTCCTCTGGACGCCTTGTGACTGCTGCCTACCCCCGCAGAAGGTGGGGAGGTTGGAACGCTCGGGGGAACAGAGTGCCGAACCTCCTGGGCCCCTCCCCCGGCGCCACCGCCTCGGCGCACAAAGCGCCCACCGAGCGGAGAAGCCAGCGGCCGTGTGTCGAGAACCCCCCGAGCTTCCCAGGCTCAAGTCTCGAACGCGGGCGCGTCTGCGGGTTGGGCTCCTGGGCGTTTTTTTTGTGCCGGTGCCCGTGCTCCTACAGCGACCGCGAGGGCAACGTTGAAACGGGGGGGCCGGGGCGACCCCGTCGATCGAGGGAAACAGCACGGTGACCATGACCAAGACGTCGCGGGATCTCGTCGACGCCGATCTCGGTCGTGGTCCATGCCGGCCCTCACCGATCCGCGAGGATGAGCCACGGATCGACGGTGACCGGGACGGACGATGACCGAGGTCGACGCCGACATTTTTTTTCGCGTCCAGACTTCTCAGACATCCGACGTCGTGATTTTTTCACATCGTGGCTCGCCAGAGCTCCGGACCCCTTCCCAGGGGCTGGTTTTGCATCCCGGGACGATTTTTGACGGCCTCTGGGGGCCCGGCGAGGGCCCCCAGAGGCCGACCTGGGGCAGGAGCCCGCCGCCGTGCGTTTTTTTTCGCGACGCGAGGGGGTTTGGGAAGGCAGCGTGGACAGAGAAATGGTGGGCCCAGGGGCGGCCCCGTCGAATGATCACTTCTGTTGGGAGGATGCAGCTCTCGAGGGTCAAATTCGTAGTCGGCGCTGGTAGATCCCTGGTCGAAAACTGGCCTAGTCTTGGTTAGGCCCGCTGAACCCTGTTGGAATCCAGTTCAATTCTCTTACTCCAGTTTGATCCCGCTTGCTCCGGCTTCATCCTGAGCTTAGGCCAGCCTGATTTTTGCCCAGTGACCTCACACGAAGTCTTTACAGCCTATAATCGTTATGACGTAGACCTCCCGCCGAACTTTTGCATGGGCGCTTTTGGTGCTGGCCCGCAGCAGGTCGGCTTGAGCTTGCCCGGCGACTCTCTGACTCGTACTGTGGCCATATATGGCCTGGGTATCGACTTCTGGTTGTCGCGGTCCCTCTTCCTCCTCGTCCTCCCCAGATCTCCGACGTCATGATTTTTTCATGACCTCGTCCTCCAGAGGTCTGGACCAGTTCGCTGGGAATAGTTTTCCCGCCCGAGTCGTTTTTGACGGCCCCGGGGCCCAGCGAGGGCCCCAATAAGCCGAAACTGTGGAGAAGCCTCCCGTCGTGTTTTTTTTGACCCGAGGGGGTCTGGGTCCTCCTCCTGCTCCTCCTCCTCCTCCTCCTCTCCCTCCTCCTCCTCCTCCTCCTCCTCCTTCTCCTCCTCTCCTCCCCCTCCTCCTCGTCCTCCTCCTCCTCCTCCTCCTCCTCCTCCTTCTCCCCCTCCTCCTCCTCCTCCTCCTCCTCCTCCTCCTCCTCCCTCCTCCTCCTCCTCCTCCTCCTCCTCATATTCCCCCTCCTCCTCCTCCTCCTCCTCCTCCTCCTCCTCCTCCTCCTCCTCCTCCTCCCCCTCCTCCTCCTCCTCCCCCTCCTCCTCCTCCTCCTCCTTCTTCTCCTCCTCCTCCTCCTCCTCCTCCTCCTCATCCTCCTCCTCCTGGGCGCTTCTGGCGCCGGCTCGCGGCAGGTCTTCGAGCCGGACAGCTCGTTCTTCGAGCTGCGGCCGGGCAGGGGTGCCGCGCAGGGGCGGCGCTCGTCCTCGGGCGGCTCGGGCGACAAGGTGGCGCCCGGCATGGAGGTGCGCCGCGCAGCTCCCAGGGAGGAGGAGGAGGAGGAGGGGGAGGAGGAGGAGGAGGAGGAGGAGGAGGAGGAGGAGGAGGAGGAGGAGGAGGAGGAGGAGGAGGAGGGAGGAGGAGGAGGAGGAGGAGGAGCAGGAGCAGGAGCAGGAGCAGGAGCAGGAGGAGGAGGAGGAACTAGTTTAAGGTTCGAAGTTTTATCTTGCTTTGGTTCGATGATTTATTCCCCACCGGACAGGTCGGTGATGTTAGGTTTTAAGGGAAGCGCTCCTGGTCCGCCTCGCACACCCTGCATACTGCAGGGCCAGCGGCACGTTGGCCTCCAAGGGAGGAGGAGGACGAAGAGGAGGAGGAGGGACCAGTTTAATCCCAGGGCTCATCAACGATGTTGCAATAAACCCTCCCTCCAAGGTCCCTCTTCACAGGGGCCCCATGCAGGGATTGATTTTCACTGAGGGAAGTGTCCCGTTGGAAGATCAAAACGCATTCCTGGGATTCCAGCGTCCCGAATCACCGTTATTGTTGCGTCTTGACGACCCTGAATCGTTCCAGAACGCCGTTTCTGGGACTTCAAGACCTCGAATCAACGTGACTGTTACGCCCTGATGCTCCGGCATGGTACCAAAACATTATTTCTGGGACGTTAGCCGTGAACATTGTTGAAACTGTTGCAAATTCTTAAGGCGAATGTGCGCGGCGCTAAGGCGAGAGCTACGTTTTGAAAAGGAACCGCCCTCCATCCGCGAAGCTTTCTGCAATTTTTTAAGACGAATGTGAGCGGCGCTAAGGCGAGAGCCACATTTGGCCGCCAGGGCCAAAGTGTGCCGGTGCTCCCCGGGTTTCTTGCCTCGCGTCTTCGACAAACGACGACTGCATGCCGCGGCCGCCAGGCCCCAAGGGTCCCGGCGCTCCCCGTGTATCCTGCCTCGCGTTCTCGGGAGGGGATCGTTTGAAGCAACATTCTGAGACTTTTTATGTGGTTTTTAAGTCGGGCGTGTCCCTCGACAGGAGGAATATTCAAAAATAGTCTGGGGACTATTTTTTGACTATTTTTGGCTATTTGGGGGTACTTTTTGACTATACTTATTTTTTCGTGCAAAATCGGCCTGTAGGGCGACAGGCCCGACTTAAATGTAGTGGGCGCGGGCCCGTTTCAGATCGTACAGGAGGTGCCGTGGTCGTCGTTGTGGGGGAGCGCGCCGATATTTCGGCCAGGTCCGGGGCCCAGAAGGACCCCCAAGCCTTCCTTCCGTGCCCTCGTCACATGCGAGCGACGCCGACGTTGGAAGCTGCTACCTGCGCAGATATGTATGTCTAATGTGTGTGTACAGCCAAGACGCTGAAATAAGGAACAGGTTGGGTTCGGAAGGGGCTCGATGTTCCTTACGTCCTTCCGTGGTTGTTCCTCTAGCCCTTCTCGTGCACTCAGGCTTTTTTGAAGCCACAGAGGGGCTTCGTTCCTTATTTAGCGTTCCTTATTTCAGCAGCCCGACTGTACTTGCATAGTGGCCTTCGGCCCATGTCGTCACCGTGCCTGGGTTGTGGGAGAGGCCTCTTGGGTGCCTGTTGGGGTCTCTTGGGATGCCTCTTGGAGGTCTCTTGGGGGCCTCTTTGGGGTCGGTTGGGCGCTTCCAGCGGGATGTTGGGGGCATGTTGGGGGTATTGGGGATCATTTTGGAGGGAAAGTCTTCCGAGGCCCCTTCACTTTCCTCCTCTTGGGCCTCTCTTGGGGCCTCTTGGTGGCCTCTTGGGAGGCTCCTACATTGCCGTGGCGACAGTTGGTGCGGTTTTGTCAGATGCTGGAGCTCCCTATCCTTCTGAAGATTCCTAACATGGGCAGATGGTCCCTGCGCTCCAGTGGAGTAATTTGGGTTCCTCTGAAATAGTATCTCCCGCCATCTCAAAACAGGATCGGACAATTCTCCGCCCAGTCTATTATGACAAATGGGGCGGGATGCATGTGACTTTGCCCACCCCGCCTACTCCGCCAGTTGTCAGTCATCTTGCACGCAGACCAAATCGTATTATTGTTATGGCGATGTAGCCAGTCTTGGGGGTCTCTTGGGCCATCTGAGGGCCCTCTTGGGCCCTCTTGGGGGCCTCTGGGGCTGTCTTGGCCGTGTTGGGTCAAGATTCTTCGTACGGTTTCTGGAGCAGAAGTATGTCAGGAAGTGCTAAGGATACGTTGTATGCAGTTGCTCCCCAATGGACGCGTGTTGCGTCGATGCGCTTTGTGCGGGTGTGGGCGGGGCGGAGGCGGTGCGCAACAATGTTTTCGCCTGCGGTGGCGATGGATGCAGGCGTACCAATGCCCGGTGCACCAGTTTGTGTGTGTGTGTGCGCGTGTGTGTGTGTGTGTGTGTGTGTGTGTGTGTGTGTGTGTGTGTGTGTGTGTGTCTGTGTGTGCGTGTTGAGTTATCTCCTCGTTTTCTGGCCGCTGCACGTTTCGCTTGTACTTACAGTTCCTCTTTCACACTCATTGCTTGCATGCTGCGGTGATGTTGCTTGTGCGCCGCGCTATCGACAACGTTCGGTCGCAGTTCGCATTTCCATCTGCTTTTCGCGCTTGAGGACCCTCTGCGCCGCCGTCTTAAAAAGTGTGTTTGTGCGTGTGTGTGTGTGTGTGTGTGTGTGTGCGTAAGCCGTGCCGGTACGCGCGCTCGCCTGACTTTTCTACGCCGCGCCGCTGCGCAAGTGGCCACGACGCCAAAAATTGTGTGTGTGTGTTTCCCTATGTGCGGATCCCTGTCCCTGGCTGCTGAGTGGCCCAGCCGCGCGTTCTCTGCTTCGCCTCGACCTTGTACGTCTCGACGCTGCGCGCGATGCCGCGATGCCCAATAAGTTTTTTGGTTGTCTTAACATACACTGTTGTCCTAACATGCATAGATATATGTTTATATCTCGATAAACATAGAAATGAATGTCGTATGTTCTTGGTGCATGTGTGGTTGCCGTGGTTTTGGTTGCTGTGTATTTTTTGGTGTCGTTTTTTGTTCCATCAGTGTAGGTGTTTCCCTCGCCCCGTTTTATTGTAAACATTGTTTATGTTAGTTGTTGCCTTTTGCATTTTTCTTGTGTCTATTGTGGTTTGTGCATTTCTCCACGGATCCACCCGCTTCGTTCGGACCCGTGCAAGCCATTCGCGGAGCTGTGGCGAGTTTGGCTGCCTCTGGCGACCCTCGCGGAAAACCTCATGCGCACGAACGAAGGCCGCGTCTGGGCGTCGGCAAGCTTCTCTACTTCTCCCTCGGACGTCGTGCCTTCTCTCGCATCGTGGATCCCCGAGGTCCCGATTCCTTCCCCGGAGCGGCTCCTCACCCTGAGCCGTCTTTTTGGCGGTGTGGGGCACGGTAGGAGCTCCCGAAGGCTGAACGTTGTCGACGGGGACCTTGCGTCGTGATGTTTTTCGCGACGCGGGGGGGGGTCCGGGACCCTGCCCTTCCAGCCTTTTCCTCTCCGGCTGTCCAGGCTTCCGGGCGTCGTGACACAACTCGGTACGTTCTCTTTGGAAGTTTCAACTGCTGTTTCAAAGCTCTGGGTTTGTGGAAGCCAGTTTTAAGTCGGGTCTGTCCCTCTACACGGGGAATAGTGAACAATAGTTAAATTATTGAACAATAGTTAAAAAATAGTCAGGGGACTATTCTTTAACATATTTTTTGACCATTTTGGAGCATCCTTTGCGTATTTTCTATTTCTCGTCGAAATAAGGTGACGACGTCGGGGGTCAGGCTTCATGGTCTTTCTGTGATTCGAAGGGCCGTGTGTTCTGTGTGCAAGGCCAGGCGATGCGCATCAGTCTAGGCGTGATTCCTTCGCCTCTCCCCTTCCGCCTGCGCACGGTCTCGAATTCTAGCTCCGCTCTCCAGTAGCTCAGGCGACCTTTGGTCTGTCGGATTGCCGCGCGCCAGCCTTCTCACGGGAACGTGCTGAGGCGCCTGTGTGTGTGTGTGTGTGGGTGTGTGCGCGTCTCTCGCCGCATTCGACGCGCTCGTACTGCACATCGCCGAAGGATTAAATTTGTGCGCGTGCGTCCGCACCACCCTCGAGCTGCTCCCGCTAGCCTGACTCCGCCGCGTTGATGCGCGCGTGGCTGCAACGCCCACATGTGTGTGTGTGTGTGTGTGTGCATGCCCCGCCGCCTCGATGCGCGCGTGGCCGCGACGCGAAAAAGTGTGTGTGTGTGTGTGTTTCTCGGGGGCTCGGCCTGGCGGTGCCTTTCATCGCACGTGCTGGCCAGGGCACCGGCGTTCTTGCGCCCCCAGTGGTGCGCGTGGCAATTTCCACGGGCACCGCTCGTGGTCGGCGCCTTTCTCCGTCTGGCAGCTTGTCCAGCGGCGGCTTTACCGCCTTATTGCTTGCGCATTGGCACGGGGTGCGGGCTGGCATGGCCGCGGCCTTTTTAATCTTTGCTTTCTGCATCGCACCCGTGGTGCGCGTCCGCACCTGGGGCTGCAGTTTGCATCTCTTTCTGGCTTTAGCTGTATGTCAGCTTGATTTCCGGCATCTATGCGTTGGCGTATCCCGTTGGCGGGTTCGCTTTGCTCGTCCTTTTTCACTTTGTCGCCCTTGGTCGGTATGGTGCGATCTTCGTGGTGACCCGCATAGTCTCTTTTGAGCCTAGGTGGTTGCTCATCTTTCCGTTCTGCTCATCTGCCTTCATGGTAGCTCTTCGCGGCCTTGGCTGCGTGGGGGTTGCTGTTTTAGCACTGGCGCCTGCACCGCACGCTGGCCATGCTCGCGCCTGTCCACCACCAACGGTCATGATCGCGCTTGTCCACCACCCAGGTCCGCCGCCGTGTGAAGCGGTTGCTGCTCGCGGTCGCCCGCGTTCAGTCAGCCCCGTCTTTTGTTGTTGCTGTTGTGGTGCTTCCGCGGCCTATAGGTCTAGCACTCCACCCGTGCTATTGCTCTTGCGCTGCTGGTTCGTAGGGTGGCACCCGACCCATCGTCTCGCCAGACCATAGGGCAGCGTTACTTCACCAATGGGCAGGTCTGGCAGCTTCACAGGTTGTAAGTTGTACCGACGTTTGAGGTCCTTGAGTCGAGCTATCGCGCTTCTCGGGTTCTGGCCGCTGCGCGTCTTTTGGGATTGCAGTCCCATCGCTACACCTACCATCTTGCAATTTACAGCGTGCGACGCCTCGCACTGCTGTTCTTTCGGCTCAGTCCGTCTGAAATCAGCACTTTCATCTGCTGCCTGCGACTGGGGTTCCCCTGCGCCGTGCGTGCGCGCGCGCGCGCGCGCGTGTGTGTGTGTGTGTGTGTGTGTGTGTGTGTGTGTGTGTGCGTGCGTGCGTGTGTGTGTGTGTGTGTGTGTGTGTTTGTGTGTGTGTGTGTGCTCTTCCGCCGTTCCTGATATGTTTATGCTCGTGCATTGCTCTCCCGATCCTCTTAGAAAGCATGGAGGAGGTGGAGGAGGCTCCAGCGTCGCAAGTGTGATGGGCCGCCCAGAGAGAGTTTTGCAACATTGCGAATCCCATCGAAACTGCTTGCCGTGAAGCTCCCATCAGGTATCGTACGTGGTCCGGTTCAAGCCCGACGCCAAGATCGATTATTCTTACGATCTTGTGGTGGCAGCCACGTTGCTCTTTTGTCTCGTCTCCCCCCTCTGTTGCAACTCCTGGGAGGCTGAATTCAATCTGCGCTGGCATATCCGTGGTCGAAAGCCGTCCTACTCCAGTCTGATCCCGCGTAACCTGGCCTTCGCCCGGCCGGCTTGACCTGGCCTAAGTCTGCATCTCTGGCAGTTCAGTATGTTGAGTAGTTTTCTTTCCGTCCCTCGTCCTTTGGAACGAGCATCGCCCTTCCCCCCGCTTCTCCGTCCGCCCAAAGAGTTGAGCTGAGCATCGCCTGTGCCTGTCGGTGCCAGTGGTCCTGGATTGCATATAGCGTAGTAGATGGGGGAGTCGATGGGGAGGAGGTGGATGACCAGTGTAAACCCAAGAGTCACCAACGATGTTGGGATAAACCCTCCCCCCAAGCTCCTTCCTCATAGGCCCCTACAACGGTTCATTTCCACAGAGGGACCTGCCTCGTTGGAAGGCAACCGTTTGAAGACATTGAAGCATGCCAAAACATTACTCTCGGTATTCCAACGCCACGGATGAACCTGACTGTTGCGTCTTGACGATCCTGAATCGTGCCAGAACGCCATTCCTGGGACCTCAGCTCCGCGAGTCATCCTAACTGTTGCGCCCTCAAAATCGTGAACCCTTCCAAAACATCATTTCTGGTACGTCGATCATGGGGATCCGTGAAACTCTTGAAATTTTGTATTCAGAATGTGCGCGGCGCTAAGGCGAGAGCCACATTTTAAAAACGACCCGCCCTCAATCCATGAAGCGCTTGCACATAAAAAAAAAAACGCATGTGCGCGGCGCTACGGCGAGAGCAACATATTGAAAATGGAAGGCCCTCAATCCGTGAAACCCTTGCAAATTTTGCAAACGAGCGTGCGCGGCGCTAAGGCGAGAGCCACATTTTCAAAAGGAACCGCCCTCAATCCGTGAAGCGCTTGCAAGTTTTTATAACGAATGTGCGCGGCGCTGAGGCGTGCGTTCCTGGGACGCGGCGTTTGTTCCCACCGAGGCCATGCCCAGGTGGTGGTTGGTGGATGCAGTTCGGAAGGCCGTAGTGGGATTGAGCTATGCTGGATAGCGTGGCTGGCCTCTAACAAAGGGCGCGGGGTGCCCCGAGCTGTTGTGGCTGACCTCAAGACCACCTAAAAAACCAGCGCGAACTTGGTTATGCAAATTAGCATTTACACACTCAGCTTCGTCATACTCAGACTCGCTCATACTCAGATTCCCCGACACCTAGACCCGCTAACACACAGACTCTCACAGTCAGACTTCATTCGCAGCCCCACGCTCATATCATGAGGTACTCATGGCCAGACCGCGCGCACACACATATTCAGTTACATTCGGACCCATTCACCATCAGACGAACTCGCACCCGACGTAGCAGGCGTTGCACTTTGGCACTTCGAGGAAGAGCCGTCAGGGACGGCAGCACTTTCCCATTCGCGCCCAGATTCGGGGGGGGGACGTCTCAGGCGGTTTGCTGTTCCGACGCCCCCTGTTCCGTCATCTTGAGAGAGTCCCATGATCACTGCGACATGGCAGGCGTGTCGTTTGGGCACCCCACGAAAGAGCCGCCTCGCAAGCCTAGAGATTGACACCAACACCAATATCGGCGGTGTGCCTCCACCGACGGAAGAGGATCCCGATCTTGGTGATGGTGGTAATATTCTGGCTTCCAAGGTGACCGAACTATTACCACCAACACCGAAATCTAGGATCATCGTCCCCCTGTGGAGGCAGCCCCCTGTGTTGGTGTTGGTGCCCATTTCCAAGCCTCCCACCGCCGGGATGGGGACACCCGCCTGTTCGCGCCAAGATTCGGAACACGCCGCAGGCGGCTTGCTTGCTTCGGCGACCCCTGTTCCTCTCACTGGAGAGCCCCGTGATCACCGCGGCACGGCAGGCGTGGCATGTGAGCACTGCGCGGAGGGGTCGCGAGGGGGACAGTGGCCTGTCGGCGCCCAGATCCAGGGGATGTCTCGGGCGGCCTGCCCGCTTCGGCGCCCCCGGATCCTTTCTTTTAGACCGCTTCAGGATCCCCGCGATATGGCTGGCGTGGCATCTGGACACCCAGAGGGAGAGCCGCCAGGGAGGGGTGCACTTTCCCGTTCGCGCCCAGATGCGGAGGATCTCTCAGGCGCTTTGCCTGTGTCGGCGCCTCGGACACCTTTCCTTGGAGAGCCCCACGACCACCGCGATACAGCAGGCGCGGCGCTTGGTCACCCAGAGGAGGAGCGGCCAGGGCAGGGGACACTTGCCCGGTCGCACTCAGACTGTTGTGGATTGTGAAGAAGTCTCGAGCGGTTCGTGCGGTTGATGCCCACGACTCTTTCATAGTCGGAAGCCCCACAAACACTTCGATGTAGAAGGTACAGCATTTGGACACCCCAGGGAGGAGCCGCCCATGGGGGGCTTTCGCTTGCCTCTCGTGCCTAGATTGTGGGGATGCCTGGAAAGGTTCGCTGATTTTGACCCCCTTAACTCTCTCCGTTCGGAGTCCCATGATCACCGCGACGTAGGAGGCATAGCACTTGTGCACCCCAAGGGTGAGCCGCCGAAAGATGTCACACGTGCCAGCCCGCGCTCGGATCGTGGGACCTCCTGGGCGAAGCGCCGAGTTGGGCACCCCCGACCCCTTGTTCTCAGAGGCCAGAGCTCCTCCCGACGCAGCAGGCACAGTGAGCCTCTGGGGGGCATTCCTCGGTGGGGCTGCCGGGGAGCGCTCCGTCGCCACGGGCCGCGCTCCCCTCACCCGCGACGCTCACGGAGGGCAGCGCCAGGAGACACACAGAGAAGGGCTGGGGATCTCTGCGTCGGGGCCGATTTTTTTTTCCATCCGCGGCCACGGAGCTCGTCCCTGGGCCCGACGGCGGCCCCGGGAGGGGCTCCGAGCCGGAGGAAAAGACCGCCAGGCCTGAGCGCCTCGTGTCGTCGGAGCTCTGGGTTCTCAGTCCTCGTCCTCCTCCTCCTCCTCCTCCTCCTCCTCCTCCTCCTCCTCCTCCTCCTCCTCCTCCTCCTCCTCCTCCTCCTCCTCCTCCTCCTCCTCCTCCTCCTGCTGCCTCCTCCTCCTCCTCCTCCTCCTCCTCCTCCTCCTCCTCCTCCTCCTCCTCCTCCTCCAGCTGCCTCCGCTGCCTTCGGCCCAGGTGGTCACGGAGCGGGAGAAGTTCGCGGTGCCCATCCGCGCGTCCGGAGGCGGCCCCCGCAGCGGCCGGCGCGGAGGAGCGCGAGCGTGCGCCACCGCGGCCAGCCTTTCTCGGGTCTGTGCCTGTGGCAAGCAAGGATCGTCCGCACCGAAAGTATTGGCAAGGATCGTCCGCACCGGAGTCATTGAAGAACAGTGTTGCTCCAACATCCTTGTTCGGCAGTCAGCGTTTCACCCGAGACGTCCTCAAAGCATGGCTTCGTGCGGGTCTTCGAACACATCATGTTCTGATGAAGATGCTCGTCATGATGACGATGCTGACGCTGACGATGACGATGACGACGACTATGATTATGATGATGGTGATGATGATGACAATGCTGCTGCTGCTGATGATGATTACGCTGATGACGCTGTTGCTGATGATGCTCCTGCTCCTGCGGCTGCTGCTGCTGCTGCTGCTGACGAACACGACGACGATGTGATGGTGGGGTTGGTGATGGTCAGGGTGACGATGATGACGATAAAGATGATGGCTTCAGTGAGGGGGAGACGGAGGAAACTGCAGGCGTACAGAGCAGTGAGGAGGAGAATCACGGACAGACTTGTGAACATTTCAAGAGCACGTGTCATTGGTATCCCTTGTGGACGTTCAGGGAGCTCGCCTGCAGTACACTTGATACTGATGCTGCTGCAAGTTCTTGCACGGCTCTTCGCTCTCACGCACTTCCCGTTTATGTCAGGAAAGGTTTGATGAAGATTCGTGTGTCCGTCGGCTGCCGAGGTGGTGCAGGCGGGGGTATTGGAATCTCGCAAAGCGTGTGAGTGTGTGTGTGTGTGTGTGTGTGTCCCCTGCTCCCTGTGCCTAACCCATTACTCGTGGAAGCCCTGGTTCTTCGACCGATTCGCGCGAGCAAGGTCGCCCTGACAGCTGATAGTTCTCATGATGTCCTCACCCTCGCGTGGAATTTCCATCTTGCAGCCTTACTCATCGCTTGCTCCCTTGCTGCAACAACTGAGCTTGGCTTCTGATTTACACCCATGGCATCATCCCTGATCCTGGTCATGCAATTCGCTGCTGCTGCGGATTTCTTTTCCCTATGCCCTGGCGCCTCCATCTGAAACGAGGCTCTGCTTTGCTTTCGTTCCCCGATGAGATCGACTTCGGGGACGACTGTGTAGTTGGCCACCGCAGCGAGCGGACCGTGCTGGCGCGGAGCTTAGGGTTGTGTGGGAGAAGAAGTGCTTAGACAGGTAAAGGGTCTCCCCAATGAGATGAGGCAGCTGAGGGAGGGCAGGGGAAGGAGGCGTGAGGAGGTGGAGTAGGGAAGGGACGTGCAAAGGTAAAGGGAATAGGAAGGGAATCAAGATGAGAGGCGAGGAAAGTGGCGCTCTCGAGCGGGCTGGCAGTGGGGCGACATGACCAGCGGGCACCGCCGCCTCGGCTTTTGCGGTCACCAGCTACACCACCCGGTCATTGCCCAAACATTTAATCATGTTCCGCGTATGTCCACCACCCCTTGTGAATTTAGTTCATTTTGTTCTGTGCATGTGCAGCTGCGAGCTTTCGCAAATTATCTGGCTCTGTGCCCCAGTCAGCCCGATTGACCCGCCCTCTGGACTCTTCCTTGCGGGCCGCAGATCAAAAAAAGTATGTCCACCAACCCGTCCAGAAACGATTCCCAGTCGAGTTCCCGTGAGAGGTAAGGTGGTGGGGTCACAGTGGCAGAAAGAAGCAACAGGGCCTTTGCGGGGATATATTCACATGGCATTCCCCGTTCTCTTTCCTACACGAAGGTTCGCTGCATGGGCTCGCCGATTGTCGGTCGGGTCATGTGGCGCTCGTCAGCGCGGCCCGACGAGTGACCCGTTCACGAGGAACTGCACTGGCCAACCACGTGCGCGGCGGCCAAGGTCTGCGCAGCGGAAAAGCAGCTGGGAGCGACAGGTTGCCACTGGAGTCCTGGAATGCAGCCACCGACGACCGCGAGACAGTGCTGTCGTGGACCAGAGCTCTGGGTAACGTGATATGGACGTAGGCGCGTGTGCCAGAAGCTTGGCGAAAAGCACTGGCCCGCGCGATCTGCGAAAAAGTGTCTTGGGCTCTCGAGACAACTCGAGCCTTGTCTGCCTTCTCCTCTCTGTCTACGGCGTGCTTTACAGTAGTACTGTCTAGCCGCCGGGAGGTCGCCCGTGCCGAAGCCCATCACCTGGAATAGGCAATTTGGCTTCCGTCCCAGCAGGAGGACGGCAGTTACAGTCTCCATTGCAGGGATGGCGACAGAAGATTCGTAGGCAGCCAGGGACGGCGGGGCTTCTCTGCTACGGTAGGTTTGCGTCGTGTCGACCCTCGGCGACCCCGCCGCGGGCGCTCAAGGTTGGACGCCGCCAGTGGCCCAGAATCGGCCTATATGGAACGATCGGACGATCGAAAAGCCGCCGATCGTTCCAGGTTGAACGATCCACGCGGTGTCAAAAACCAACGCCGGAGGGATGAGGGAGGATGAGGATGGGGATGGGGATGGGAGGATGAGGATGGGGATGAGGAGGAGGAGGAGGATGAGGATGGGGATGGGGAGGAGGAGGAGGAGGAGGAGGAGGAGGAGGAGGAGGAGGAGGAGGAGGAGGAGCTACACCGCCCCTCTCCTCCACAGGCGGGGTTCGACTCGACCGACCGGACCGTGGGGAGCGCGTTCAGCAGCCCCAAGCCAAAGTGTTCGCACTGCTGTCAGAACTTCTGCACGGGGGAACCATCGGCCCCCTTTAAAAAACACCTGAGCGTCAGAGGAGGCGGAGCAGGCGGAGGAGGCGTGTGATGATGACAGTGATATGATGATGAGAATGATGATGATGATGCTGATGACGATGATGATGATGATGATGATGATGATGATGATGACGATGATGATGATGACGATGATGCTGATTCTGACGATGCCAATGCCAATGCCGATGTCGATGACGATGACGATGACGTTGATGGTGGTGACGATGACGATGCTGGCGATGACGATGATGGCAATGACGACGATGATGATGCTGATGATGAAACTGATGATGATGCTGATGATGCTGCTGCTGATGATGACGATTACGATGATGATGACGATGACTCAGAAGACTATGATGATGCTGATGACGATGCAGATGATGATGGTGATGGCGACTTCGACGATGATGATGCTAATGAAGATGATGCTGACGATGATGTCGATGATCATGACAGTGATACTAACGATGCTGGTGATGATGCTGATGACGATTGCGCTGCTCATGAAGATAACGACGACGACGTTAACGATGACGATGACGAGGATGCTGCTGATGCTGATGATGATGCGAATGATGTCGGTGATCACGATGACGATGACGACGATGACCATGATGGTGATGATGTTGACGACGACGATAACACGGATTCTGATGATAATGATGATTCTGATGCCAATGATCAGGATGATGCTGCTGATGATGATGACGATGATGATCATGATGATGACGACGACGATGACGATGACGATGACGACACTTATGTTGATGATGACGATCACGACTATGGTGATGATGGCGCTGCTGATGATGACGATGATTATCATGATGCCGCTGCTGCTGTTGCGGCTGCTGCTGATGATGATGACGATGCTGATTATGGCAATCGTGATAGCGATGACGAGTATGACGACGACAACGACGACGATGAGGATCATGATTGTTATGACGATGATGATAGCGATGACGCCGATGATGACGACGGTGCTGCTGATGATGATGATTCATGTGCTGATGATGCTGTTTGTTTTGCTTCTGTTGATGAGGTTGGGAATGATCCCATGACTCCCTCGAGCCCTGTGGTGGTGCCCCCCCAGACCGTGCGAGAACCAAATAGATCATCCCTAGCACTTGCAAACAGCACCCTCGGGAGGGAGGAGGAGGAAGAGGAGGACCATGAGGAGGAGAAGCAGGAGGAGGAGGGGGTGAGGAAGCGGGAGAAGGCGTAAGTGAAGCATGAAGAGGAAGAGGAAGAGGTTGAGGGAGGCTGAATATGTGGATGATGAGGATGATCAGGATTGGGTTGAGGAGGATGGGGATGAGGATCAGGAGGACAATTATTCAAATGATGAGCATCATTATGATTCAGATGATTGTGACGAGGGTGATGCTGCTGATGACGATGACGATGATGGTGATTATGATGATAGCGACGATGATGACGATGATTTTGACGATAATTGTGATTACGATTATAATGATGACGATGACCATGATGATGATGATGATGATGATGATGATGATGATGATGATGATGATGATGATGATGATGACCATGATGATAATGAGGAGTGTGATGAGGATGCTTACGACAACGACGACGCGGACGATGATGATGATGATGATGCTGATGATGATTATGATGATAATTGTGGTGGTGGTGATGATGATGGTAATGATGATGATTCTGATGATGCTGCTGCTGCTGATGATGATGATGATGATGATGATCCTGATGGAAATGGTGCTGCTGCTGTTTATGGTGTTTATGGTGATGATGATGATGATGATGATGATGATGATGATGATGATGATGATGATGATGATGATGGTGGTGGTGGTGGTGGTGGTGATGATGATGAAGAGGAGGAGAAGGAGGAGGGAGGAGGGAGGAGCGAGGAGGACCTGGGTGCCCCGCCGAGGTCCGGAATGTTGGCGACCGGAGCACGAAGTTCTCGCTGAGAACCCACCCGCCGTTCAGCGTCACCGTCCCCGACGGCTACCTCGCAGAGGGTGCCAGGGAGAACGACGAGGAGGGAAGGATGAAAGAAGAGGAGTGCGGAGGAGTCGGAGGAGCAGAGGAGGATGCGGAAGAAGAGGGGCAGCAGGGGGCGGAGGAGAAAGAATTGAGGAGTGAGGGTGGAAACAATGAGGCATGTTGAGGAAGGGATGCGGGGGTGGTGGTAGTAGTAGTAGTAGTAGTAGTAGTAGTAGTAGTAGTAGTAGTAGTCGTAGTAGTCGTAGTAGTAGTAGTAGTAGT
>CAUYUJ010017775.1:160563-187057 GCA_963575745.1 Prorocentrum cordatum
TAGTAGTCGTAGTAGTAGTAGTAGTAGTAGTAGTAGTAGTAGTAGTAGTAGTAGTAGTAGTAGTAGTAGTAGTAGTAGTAGTAGTAGTAGTAGTAGTAGTAGTAGTAGTAGTAGTAGTAGTAGTAGCAGTAGTAGTAGTAGTAGTAGTAGTAGTAGTAGTAGTAGTAGTAGTAGTAGTAGTAGTAGTAGTAGTAGTAGTAGTAGTAGTAGTAGTAGTAGTAGTAGTAGTAGTAGTAGTAGTAGTAGTAGTAGTAGTAGTAGTAGTAGTAGTAGTAGTAGTAGTAGTAGTAGTAGTAGTAGTAGTAGTAGTAGTAGTAGTAGTAGTAGTAGTAGTAGTAGTAGTAGTAGTAGTAGTAGTAGTAGTAGTAGTCGTAGTAGGTAGTAGTAGTAGTAGTAGTAGTAGTAGTAGTAGTAGTAGTAGTAGTAGTAGTAGTAGTAGTAGTAGTAGTAGTAGTAGTAGTAGTGGTGGTAGTAGTAGTAGTAGTAGTAGTAGTAGTAGGGTAGGTAATCACCTGATCGCGCGCCCCCGCACGTCACTTGGTCACGCGCCAGGGCAAAGACTGTTGCCATTTTGGCGAAAGCGGCGTGGCTATGCGAACCAGGCAATCACCATCACCTGCCAATTTCACAGGTAGTACAGTTCAGGTGCAACATCCTGGATCCACGCGAACATTGCGTCGCATCAGCTTGCGAGCTCGAGGAGCTCGAGGATTTGTTTTCTTTCTTCGAGGACGAAAGCGAACAGAACACGGCTGATGTGTTCGAGATGGAGAGCGTCTGGCGCGGCTTCCAGACGTTCGACCTGGCAGAAAAGGTCTGTCGGCGACTTGCGCGCAGATTTAGTTATGTGGCATCCTGTCGAGGTGACGATGAAATCGCCACCTTCGACGCTGGGCCCGAGGCTGGGGTCGAGCTTCAAAACACTCTGAACGGATGCGTCGAGGATGATTTGGGTCACGTTTTGAAAACCGTCGATTCTCCATCCGTGCAGCCGGCGGAGCTTCTCAGCGCAATAATGATACGCCGTGAGGAAGTCTCAGGCGTCATGCACGTCCAGCCCGTCTGACATGTCCTGGGGTGCGTCGAGGGGCAGCTATCTACAGGGTCGACTCGTGCAGGGGCAGGAGGAGGGAGGATGGAGGAAGGAAGGGGCAGGGAGGAGGAGGAGGAGGAGAAGGAGGTGCAAGAGGAGGAGGAGGAGGAGGAGGAGGAGGAGTAGGAGGAGGAGGAGGAGGAGGAGGAGGAGGAGGAGGAGGAGTAGGAGGAGGAGGAAGTAGGAGGAGGAGGAGGAGGAGGAGGAGGAGGAGGAGGAGGAGCAGGAGTCGGAGTAGGAGGGAGGAGGAGGAGGAGGAGCACGAGGACGAGGATGACAAGGAGAGAGAGGTGTAGCTCTTCGTGTTCGCGGCGGGGGGGGCCCCTGGCGGGACCCGAGCCGCAGGCGCGGCCTGCCAAGTCTCCGTCTGCTTCACCCCCGAACTGGCCGAACCCAGTGCGGCGGATATGCATCTGCGCTACGACGAGCTCGAGGCCGCTGGCCGTGCGCTCTCCGCCGCTGCTCTTGGGCGCCGCCGCTGCCGCTGGCTGTCTGCCTCGCCACCACTGTCCCTGCTCCTTCGCCGCGCCGGCACAACTGTACAGTGCCACCCGCACGACTGTGCAGCAGAATTCCCCTTTCCCCCTCCTCTATACTTCACGCAATCTTTCATTGCCTCGCAGCACACATGCATGTTTCTCACACGCGACAGTGTATATACATAGATGTGTGTATATACATATATATGCGCATATATGCATATATCAACATTTTTACTCACATATGTAGTTGTATACATTGTATAATAGTCGAGTCTACGGTGTTATCTTGTATGTTATTTTGTTTTGTTCTATTATAGTATAGTATATTCTATCATAACCCATCACTGTGTATCACTCCATATCATGCCATGGTATGTTGTGTTGTGTTACGTTTACATAATTGTAGTACACTGCGGCATAAAAAGATCTGGTGCAGTATGTCTTATTGTTGTTGGGAGTATCATATTATTTTAGATGTCACGTTTTTATGTAATGCCGTATGGTGTTAGTTTACATCAATCCAGTTGTATGGCATGTAGTTAGATTATATTCGATTCTTGCCTGATCCATGGTGTAAAGTATTCGTTGTAGTATGGTATAGGCTGCTTCACCTTGCTTTCGTATGTTATAGTGTGTTATGCGTATTCATAGGATTTCGGATTCATTTGTAACCCGCACCATGCTATACTATCTGATGTTATCATATCAGTATTGTTTGATGTTTCGTTTTCATAATGCGTCGTATTGTATTCTTTCATATTGCATTATGTCGTGGTATTGGATATGTCTGTTTTCTAGTACATGTCTTAGCCCATCATATTATAGCATCTCATCGTCAATCATACCATATTTTTTGATATTATGTTATAGGTTGGTACACCAAGGTGCATCAGAGCATAGGGCATCATATAATGTAGTAGTATAACAGGTTAGAATACGCTATCTACTAGTATATCATGTGTTTGCCCTCTTATATTCGATGCTATGGTATATGTTATCATCGTATATGTTGTTGCATTATGTCTTGCTATGTTGTGGTTTGTAATAACAATGTGTTGTATCATATATTGTCATTTTAATATCCCGTTTATCGAATTATATCATATTTCGTGTACTATCTCGTATCGCATTTTAAGTTTTTTTTTTTTTTTTGGGGGGGGGGGGGGCGATTCTCTGTGCTATCAATTTATGTAATGTGATATGACAGTATATCATATTAGTTTGTATTTCGTCATATCACGCTGTACAGCATTATACTATATCGTAGCGTCGTATACATTGAACTTATAGCACTATGTATTCTTATACAACGCATTTCTTATTACGCAATGTAGTTTGGTTGTATATGTTATGATACAATGTTTTATGATACCTGCTCACAGTATGTAGCACATCAGCATACTACATAATATCATAGCATCTCATATTCACGTTGCACTTCAATGTAGTGTATCATACCAAGTTATATAATAACCCAACATATTTCCTATGTTTGTTATATCATATTTTAGTGTCATGTAGTATATTGTTATTCTTTAAATCATGCACTAGTACATCATATATGTCAGAGAAGCCGCGGCTTCGACCCCATATTATTTGATTGGCCTGGAGTCTGCTGCGTACTGGTGGCTCGCTCGCTCGCCATTCTCTCCTCCACTGCGCTGCCGTGGACGCCGCGGGCTCGTCGTCCTACGGGACGGCGCGCAGCAGCAGGCCCCCCATGGCTGCTGGGCCCGCTGGGTGCCCGGCCCCCAGAGGTCGGACGAAGACGAAACGAGGGAAGCCGAAAACAAAACGACGTCGTCGTCGTCGTCGTCGCTCGTCGCTCGTCGTCGTCGTCGTCGTCGCTCGTCGTCGCTGCCCGTCGCTCGTCGTCGTCGTCGTCGTCGCTGTCCGTCGCTGTCCGTCGCTCGTCGTCGTCGTCGTCGTCGTCGTCGTCGTCGTCGTCGTCGCTGTCCTTCGCTCGTCGTCGTCGTCGTCGTCGTCGCCGTTGCTCGTCGCCCAGCTTCTGGCGCTTGTGCAGCGGCGGACCCCAGCGGCCCCCCTGTAGGCGACCGTGCGGCTGCGGGGCGGTGCCTCGAACGCGGAGGTGTCGCTGTCGACGGACAGTCTGGTCATCGAGCACACGTGCGCCGCACCCCGTGCGTCGGGGGGCAGAGGAGGATCTGGAGGAGGAGGAGGAGGAGGAGGGGGAGGAGGAGGAGGAGGAGGAGGAGGAGGAGGAGGAGCCTCCTCCCAAGCCCCAGGCCTCCCAAGCGGATTCCAAGTAGATGGAGTCGGAAGATCGCGCCGCATCGGCGATGCGTCGGCAATGCGGTTCGATGTGGAGCCCGATGTTATCCACGCCGACGGCGCCGATGCATCGCCGTTGTCGCCGATGCATCGCCGACGGAAAGGCGATGCGTCGGCGATGCGGCGCAATCCTGCGACCCATCTACTCTGACCCCACCTAGGAGGAGGCCTCAACACAACCACCATTGCCGATGTCGCCAGTGCATCGCCGATGTATCGGCGATGTGCACAGTGAGGGCGTTCGCTGAGGAGTGTGCTCACGAGGCGCCAGGTCCTGGAGGATTCCTCATCCAGCGAGGGCGGCGGTGATATCCACGGCCTCTCCACGACTTGTAGTTCCACCAGCACCAGGACCCTGTATTCCTTTTGCAGCGGTTCCTTTTCCAATGCCCTCGCCGTGAGCGAGGCGGTGCGATCCTCCGGCCCCATCTGCTCAGCTATACTGGGACCCCACCCTGGGGAGGCCTCTAGGGGAGGGGGGAGGACCAGGCCCCCGTACATCAGAACAGGAAATGGAACCCCTGCCCCTGATCTCGACAGGGGCGGCCTGGGCCGTCCCAGGGTTTTTTTTTTCCCCAACTTAGGTTCGGCGGGTCCACCCCTGGTTATCGTTCGAGGATTGTTGTGTCCGGAATTCCAGGTAGTAGCGACCATCATATATCTTTATAATACTCCTCCCTCCACCATCCCATCCCTCCCCCCTCCCTTCCCCCTTTTCCCTCACCCTCCCTCCCTCCTCTATCATCCCGCATCCTTCCTCTCAGCTCCCGCTCGTATTCCACTTGGCCAACCCTCCTCTTTTATTTTTCAGTGTTCTTTTCATCCGTGCCTTGCCCGCCCTTATCCTGCCTGCTTCGTCCTCTACACCCCGTATCCTTCCTGCTCCACCCCATCTCCTCCCTGTTCCGTCCACCCTTGTCCTTCCTGCTACTATCGGCCCGAATGCGGGCTGGCCCCAATTTTGTGTCATCCCCTGCTCCGCCCACCCGTGCCCTCCCTCCGCTGATCTCCGCCGATGGGCAAGTCCAAGATCCCAGCGGAGATCCGGCTGCTCAACCTTGTGTTGACGGGCAAGGCGCGGAGGAGGGGGAATGGAGGAGGGGGAATGGGGGATCGTGGGATCGGGGGAGCGGCGGGGGAGGGGGAATGGGGGATCGGGGGAGAGGACAGGAGACACAGGGCGGGGGTTAGGCAGAGGAGGGCGATGTCGAGGAGGGGGAAGGCGAAACGCGCGAGGAGGGGGGTGGGCTTGGTCCAAAGGGCGGGGACAAGGAGGAGGAGGAGCAGGAGGAGGAGGACGACGACGACCAAGACGAGGAGCTCGCGTTTGCTGCCCCGCCCTCACCGCCACCCCCCTTCCCTCCCCCCCCCCGCCCCCCGAGCGCCGCAGGCGCCGAAGGCCACCGCGCTCCAAGAGGAGCGGCAACTGAAGCTAGTCATCGCGTTGGCCTCCATCGTGCGCGCCTGCCTCGAGGAGCGCAAGAGGGGTAGGAATATGAGGTGGTCTAGGACTAGGAGTAGGGTTAGGAGTACGGTCCTTTCCGCCCGCCCATTCCCGCCCGCCCTCCCGCAACAGAAGTTGCAGTCAAGCATGCATGCTCAGTCCCATCCGCCCTCCCACAACATAAGATTAGATGCATTGTTGGCACGCTTGGGGGTTTGGCGATTGTTTCAGTGCGAGCCGAGGATGCCCCAGGACGCCGCGTTGACGTCCGCGCACGATGTACGCCGCGTACCGTTCCTGCGAACGACTCACACTCCTAGTCTGACTCGCGCCCCTACTTCGACTCGTACTCCTACTTCTCTGACCCGCCCTCCCACTCTTACTCGGACTCGTACTGTTATTCTTATGTCTACGCTGTCTCCTGATCCGCCCCTATGAGTTGCTTCTCCCACTCCTACTCTGACTCCTACTCCTACTCTTGACGCTTCGCGCATCCCCGCCAGCCCGACCAGAAACAGCTCGTGATGCGAGCTGCCTTGATCAGAGAAGTGTAGAAGCACGCAGCGTAACAACCGCTTCGGAAGCGCTGCCCAGGGGTCTTGGAGCCATCTCGGGGCTGTCTCGGGATCCTCGCGGCCCCCCTTGTGGCGTCGCACTCAACCGACGCTCGCTCGCGAGTCCTTCGTCAATTCGCTACGTGTTCGCGTTCCTGGCTGTGCGGTCGTCTCTGTTCTCCACTTCGGTTATATCCGCCAGCGTTCTTCTCCTCTCAATGCTTTCCTCCATCCCCCCCCCCTCCCCCGCGAGCGGCTCTGAAATGGCGCGTTGTCGCCGTCGCGGGGGGCTCTTGGATTGCTCGTGGGCGCCCTTGGGGCCCTATGTAATAGGGGCGGCATTGGGCCCCTCGCGCGGCTCTCTTGGGCCATATTGGGTCAACTTCATCGCTTCCAGGTCTCATTGGGGAAGCGCGCGCCAGGAGAACAGTAAACGCAATAATTCATGTAAGGTTTTGGGGTTACGTCCGCAACTTTTTTTCGGAGGGGGGGGGTCACTGGCGAGTTCGGGTGTCGTTTGAGGCCGTCTCGGGGCCGCCGTGCGGTCTTTTGTATTTGCGTCGGAAACTGCATTGGGCCATATTGAGCTGCCTTTGATCATCTCGAAACCACCTTGGGGCCTCTACGCATCTCGGAAGCCATCTTGGAAACCACTTAGGTGCCATATTGGGAACCGTCTTAGAGGCCAGTTAAATCCAACTTGGGAGCCAATTTGGAAACCATCTTGGGCCACCTTGGAAGGTAGATTGAGCAGCCTCTCGGAACGATTGAAGTCAATAGTTCGTTGCACCACCTACGCCCAGAGGGCTGGGCTCCAGGCAGGCCCCCCCGTCGCCCCCCCCGCGCCCGCGATCGTTGTTTGCCCCTTGTCCCCAGGACAAGGGGAAGGCGCCCCTGCTGGAGATCATCGCCGCGAAGCCTCGCCAGGAGATCGAGGAGAGCCCAACCAAGGCGTCCAAGAAAGCAGAAGCCCAGGCGGAGGCCCTCACGAGTCAGCCCTACTTCTCGGCTTCGAAGGTCAAGACCCTCGCCGACGTCCCCTCGCCATGGCTGTTCGCGTTGCTCCAGAAGCTCGCCGACCACCAGATCCCCGCTGCGCTCATCTCAGCGATTTGCGCGAAGGGTGGCCAGTGGATGAGGCAGATCATGGTGTACTTGTCTGGACCCCGCGGGCGATTCAAGGGGCGGCGGGGTGGGTGGGAGGGGCGGGGGAAGGGGGGTGGGATGGGGCGGGAATGTCCAACTGGTGGAAGGGTGATTAGAGTGATCGATAGGAGGGTAATGGGAGGGAACTGCGAGAGGAGGCGGGAAGGAGCTCGGGGAAGTTGGGGGAATGGGGGGGCGACGGGGGCGGCAGCAGTCACGGGAATTGCGAACGAGTCTGGCGGGTGGAGGCGGTGGTTCTCGGCAAGATCGGTAGGGGCGATGGTTGGTGGTAACGGGAGGGGGGTGCAGAGACGTCGGCCGCCCGACCCCGCCCCCCCCCCCCAGGGCTTCTTCGCACGTTCGAGATCGGCGGCGACCTGTTGTGCAAAGAGACCCTCGCAAAGTTCTTGTCAAAGCTGATCACCGACCGCGGTCTTCTGAACAAATCGGGGGGGTTCTTCAAGCGTTGTTGGCAGGACGACAAAGTTGTGTTTTTGCCACCGCACGCGATATTCCAGGTTGTTACCCGTGACTCCGAGGATGGTACAGTCAAGGATCGACTGGGATTGTCGGGCGAAAGGTTGCTTGGCATTGTAGTATCCGTTATGTTCGTAGTTGATATCGCTCACGCTTCGCGTATCTCCACCGCGCCAGCTTTTTTTCAGAAACGATGCGCATGAACATTGACGGGCGGGGTGCGACAGGAAGATACGCGTGCTGTGAGACGGATCGGGTGGCCAGGTTGATATCGATAGAGAATTTCAGGCACCAATGCGATGGTTGTTGATTGAAGTCTCGTCGGGCCACATCTGGGGCCCGCGCGGGAGGCGCTTGTAGGATGGGGGTGAGTAGTGCGGGGATGAGGGAAGATGTGGATGACGACGATGAGCCCTGGAACATGATGGGGACGACGATGAGGAGAAGGACGAATACGAATGCTAGAAGGAGGACGGTGCCGATGACAGCGAGGCGCGTGCTGATGATGTTACGCTGATGCTACCGTTGCCAGCGTTGTTGTTGTCGATGTTGCTGGTGCTGCTCACGTACTGTCGCTGCTGATGGAGCTCCTGATGCTCGTGTTCGTCGTGGTACTGTTAGTCCTGGTCGCTGGTGGTTCGGATGATGCAAGTTGATGATGATGGTGTTGTCGATGCTGCTGATCGTGGTGCTGCTGCTGGTGCTGCTGGGGTTGTTGCTAATGGCAGTGATGCTGCTGGTGGCGTTGCTGCAGCGCTGGTGCTAGTGTTGGTGAGGGTGGTGGTGTTGCTGATGCGGGTGCTGGAGTTGCTGCTGGTGGTGCTGCTGGTGTTGTTGAGGTTGTTGGTGTTGCTGTTTGCTCTGGTAGTGGTGGTGGTGGCTGGGTTAGTGCTGCTGATGCCGCTGCTGACGCTGCTGGTTCTGATGGTGGTCCTCCTTCGGCTGCCGCTGATGCTACTGATGTTGAGGCTACTGCTTGCGGTGCTGCTGTTGGTACTGCTGCTGCGGGTGGTGTTTGTAGTGGTTGCGCTGCCGCTGCTGGCGTTGGTGCTGTTGCTGGTGACGCGTCTCTCTTGGGGGGTCTCTGGGGGTCATGTTGGGGTTCTATCGGTGCCCACTTGGGGCTATTTCGGATGGCCGTGGGGTTCCATTCGAGCTCTTTTGGGGGGTCTGAGCGCCTTCTCGGGGCGCGCTGGGCGTTCTTGGGGGCTCATTGGGAGCCTCGCGGGGCCTCTTGGGAGCGTCCCCGAGAAGTCGACCAACAGAGGACGGATGGGGGGGGGGTCCCCGATGTCCGTTCCCATCTTGGGTAGCCGCCGCCGCTTCTTGGGGCGCCCTTGTGCGTCGCTCTTGGGACGCACCTGGGCGATCTCGAGGCAGTGATGGGGTCATCTTGGGCTCATCGTGGGGTTCTCTTGGGCGTTTTTGGGGTCGTCTTTGAAGCCCCAGGGCGCGTGGACATCGAGGGGGAGGGAAGGCCAACGCCATTATATTGTTTCCCCCCCCCCAGGGAGTTGTTGAACTACGTTGGTTTCCTTAGGGTCCTGGTGGGGCGCCCCGAGAGCACGCGCCCCCCCCCCCCACCACCCCTGCGGCCTCTAGTTTGTTTTTTTTTGTTTGGGGGGGGGGAGCGCGTCGGAAGTTGTCTAGAACTATCGTCGGCCACGTTAACTTGGGCGTGTTCGAGGCAACCGTGGAGCATTTGACCCCCTCTCGTGGCATTGCGTTGTCAGTGTTTGGCGTTGCCTTTCGCGGTGCGCCCCGTCGATGTCCAGGGGGGCGGGTCGGGATGGGTAGGTAATCCTTCCTGCGGGCAGGGGCGCGAAGGTTTGTGGAAGAGGAACGAGAGGCATCGTTAAACAACTTGTCGCCCAGAGGGCTGATGGGGTTATATCGCGTTGTTTCCCCGCGTTGCGAGGGCAGCGTCCAGACTCTGTCGAGCATATCCAGAGAGGGCCTCGCCACCCCCCAAGCAACAATAATACACAGTGCCCAAGGGGGCCCAACGTGGCCCCAAGAAACGAGTTTATCGGGCCTCGGGGTTTGCGCAACGTCTTGGCGGAGCCCTCTCGCCGCGCCCAGCCCGTTACCAACATCCCCCCCCCCATCCACGCCCTTCGCCCCCATCGCTAATCCCTGCATCCCTCCGTCATTCGTTCGCCCTTCCCCCGTCCATCTCGTCGTCGCCATCCTCGTGCGCGTCCCCGCCATTTGTTCCATTATATCTACATGCAATCATATAGATACATATGTATATATATATATATATATATATATATATGTATTCCTCTGTGCCTCCCCCCAGCGTCTCTCTCTCTCTCTCTCTCTCTCTCTCTCTCTCTCTCTCTCTCGCTCTCTCTCTCTCTTTCTCTCTCTCTATCTCTCTCTCTCGTTTCACCCCCCCATCTCGTGCCAAATCAGTTTCCTTGTTGACCCGTCGCCCCCCGCTACGCGCTGCCCGACAGGACGTGATGCGGAATTTGGTCACTGGTGTCGACCACGAGCTCCGTGAGCCCTGGCCCGCAGGCCACCCATCGAACCTCAATGCCCACCCCTCGAGCTCCTCCCTCCCCGCCTCGTTTATCTTTTTTCCCTCGTCCATCCTCGCCCCCCCCCGTCCTCCATGTGTTTCTTCGCGCTCCACCCTCACTTTCTCCGCCATCGCCCCTGGCTTCATCCGCCATCCACCCTCCGCCCTTGCTTCTCACCCCACCATTCACCCCCCACCCTCTTCCTTCCGCGCCCCACCCTCGCCCTGCTCCGCCCTCCCCCCCCCCCCGCCCCCACCCCCCCCGCTATTGCCCCCGCCCCCTCCGCTTCCCCCGTCCTCCACCGTTGCTTCTAAATTCCCCCCTCCCCTCTCGCCGACGCCCCCCCCATCTCCCTCGACGCCTCTCGTCGCTTCTGCAGCAGCGCGCTCCCCCCCCCCGTGCCGGGCAAGACCATCGAGAACAACTTCGCCGAGTACGCCGCCAACGTCTTGAACTTGGGCTCGCACAGGCCGATCACCAAGCTGTTCGTCGAGAAGGTCAAGAAGGTCCAGGACAAGAAGAGGGATGACCAGAAGCAGGCCGAGACGTTCGTCGGCACCGTCCAGAAGCGGAAGTTCCAGGCCGAGGTCACCGTCAGCAAGGAGCTCTGCGTGGCCGCGCGCCGCACGCGCCCGAAGGTTGCTGCTGCTCTCCAGGCAGCTCCGCTCCAGGAGCCACCAGCGGCTGCGGAGAAGCAGCCGTTGCCCCCACCAGTGGCTGATGGGGGGGAGCAGGACATTTCCGAGTAGGTTTCGCATTCGTCGGCGTCGGTGGTGACCGCGCTGTCTCTGATTCCCCGTGCCCCCTTTTCAATTCTTGGGGGCAGGTTCGCGCCTTGTCTCGGGGGGCGCGGTATAAATTATGCTGCTCCGAGTTGCACGTCGGTTTTAGATTTAGCCACGGTGAAGGTGGCTTCGGGGGGGCCATCATAGGCCATTTGGGGGGCTGATCGGTGGCTCTGTTCCTGGAGTGGTGTTTGCCGCGCACATAGAAATATACATGGGTTTTGGTCTGATTCCAGTCCAGGCGCGGAGGCTGGTAGGAGGCAGGATTGATTAGGGGAGAAGGAATGAAGAGGGGGGATGAGATATTAAGGGGAGGGGAGGGACTAGTAGGATGGATGAGCGAAGAGGTTCAGTGAAGGCTGGTTGCGCACATTGATGAGGCCATCACGGTGAGACCGACAGCCCCCCCAGGCCAGATTGCCCGCTTCGCACCTTGTGAACGGATTGCGCTGGCGCAGTACGCAGCGTGGGGGCGCAGCGTTCCTTCTGCAACGATGTGGAAAAAAACGTTTATGGCTAGCCCTCCGCCCCCGCCTTCGGACGCGCCGAGAACGGTGCTCATTTCTGCCCCGCTTACGCCCCCGCCCCAAATATACACAGGACATCCGCAGGCTTCTGGTGATCGGCCCCCATGATGGCTGGCGCTGTGTACCTCGGGTTGGAGCCGTTAGTTCACATTGTCGATGGTGTGAGTCCGAGGCAGTTGTTCTTAACGTCGGTATTCGTTTTGGCATGGAGCCTTGAGGCGTTGGATTTCGGCGAGCGCGGCCACCCCCTGCCCCTTCCAGTAGAACCTTTGACGCTGGATTGTTAAGGTTCCGCAGATTTTGTCTCGCCCCACCGCCCACCTCGTGGCCGAGGCCATTTGGGCCTCGGCCATTTTGGCCCAGACGGTTTTCAGGCATGGCCTTTTTGCAGGCGTCCCCTCAGTGCTTTCGGCTTTACTGGGGCAACGCGGCGAATGGAGTTGACATCCAGCTGCTGCAGAACACGGTGACCTTGGAGATTGTGGAGCTACCGCGTGAGAAGGTCTGGGGGTGGGGGGAAGTTGGCAGCTTCGCGATTGCGATGGGGTCGGTGTCGTCATGGGCACCCCGCCCCATCCCACCCCGCCCCCGCGCATCGGTCGATAGCGATGCGCACATCACCTTCACCTTGGACTCTGCCTCCGCATCCTCCCCTCCCCTCTCCCTGCCCATCGTGACCATGATTACCTTCGCGGCCACTTCCCATCGTCCTGCTCATCGCACCAATCCCTCACATTGCTCGCCTCCCCCCATTCACCCCCCCTTCATATTCAAGGCACCCCCAGTCAATATTCTTGCACTTGTGTACAGTCCCCCCCCCTCGACTCCTCGATTGCACCCGCGCTTTTACTCCCTCCCCGATTCGCTCCCCTCACCACCGCCCTTCCGCGCCCCCCCCCATCGCAAATCGCCCGCGTTCCCCCCGGCCCTCGCACCCCTAACTTTCGCGGTGTCCCTGAGAAGGTTTGGGATATATGGGGAGATCCCGACGACCCACTGGCCCCTGGAGTCGTGGTACCTTTCGACCCTGGAGATGACGCACCAGGCCACTATTGTCAGAATTACATGACCGCCAGCGTTTACTCCAGTAGCCGAGCTGGTGGGCAGCCTCACCTTCGTGATATAACGGTCGTGACGCACACTGGGGAACGCATTCCAGGGCTTAATCTTGTTCAGAAGCATCGGGTGGTTGATCTTCTAGTAGTGCCAGCGGAACCAGGGTATCCTGGACTTGCGTTCACGGGGGCTGTCTTTGAGTACGAGAGGGAGGGCGGGCATCTCTATTTCGACATCGGGGACGTCACTACTAAGCTTGGCCTGAAGGGCCCGCAAGCGAACGGTACGAAATGGTTTCATAAGAGGCGGGCGAATTGGGCAACCGAGATCTTGAGGTGGGGCGGGTCTGACAAATGCATCCGTCCATCCCAGCCGTACTGCGCCCAGGAACGCGACGCTCATCCTGACAGGTGCCTTCTATTTCCTGCTGTTAGCTTCCATTTCCTCTTCGTGCTCTCGCTGCGCAGTTCCCGTGCTTCTTCGCAGCGGCATGGGCGACTTGACATGGCGGCGAATCGGGCAGCTTTCGAGCGCATGTTTTTGGCCCTCATGCAAAAGTTGCCTGACACTTTCAATATCGACGTCAAGCTGGACTCCACCGCGCGCAGGGCACCGCGGCGCGAATTCTCTGGCCCAGGGCAGGGGGGGGGGGACCGATCGACTCACCCATTGAGAAGGAGGGTGCAATGGAGGATGGATGGGGTTGGGGCGAGTTCGGAGTTCGTCTCCGCCCCTTCCTCAGCGCCATCGCTCCTTCCTTGGGGTGAGTTGCTTGGCACCTCCCCCATCCCCTCCTGTCCTTCGCATTCCTCCTCTTCGGCGGCCCACGTGCTCCCCATTCCTTCGTCGAACGTGTTACCTCGCACATCATTCTTACCTCCTGCACCACCCCTCTTGCCTGATGCGATGCTCATCGCCCCTGGTGGGGCCAGGTGATTGGCCGACTCGGCGAGATGGACGGGCTCAAAGTGAACGCGCGCGTTTTGTGCGGCCGCCCCCTCCCTCATGGGGGGGGAGGGGGTGCGGGCAGCGCGAGCGCGTTCACTTCGAGGTCTTTCCCTTTCGTCGAGGGTGGGGGCCAGGGTGGGGGCTGTTGACCGACCCTGCAGCGGCTTGGCGCCGCCCCTCCCGCCCCTTGGAATCGCGAGACCAGCGTGTGCTGGTGGGGGGGGGGGGGGCGTGTCATATCATTCTTTGGTGCGTTCAAGAGGTCGGCCACCGCTTCATCGGCAAGTGCAATCGGGTCATTAGGGTGATCGACCGCCGCGTGCAGCTGGATGATATTTTCGAGGCCTTCCAATCCGACCAGGTCCACCATGAGATCCGCGCAGAGCCTCAGTTCATCAGGCTGTCGGACTTGCAAGGCATTGACATCGTCGACTTCGTCACCCACTTGCACAACGCTGGCTGCCAGGAGCACTCCGAGCTGCTTAAGTCAATTGCTGCTCAGGTGCTTCGGCAACGAATGCCGACATGGGGGGGGGGGGGGGGGTCGCTAAGGTATGATAGGAGGGGATGCGTTCCGATTTCAAGCTTTTGTGCTGGGGATGGGGGGGGGGGGCTCGCCGTACTCAGGGGTGCCAATCGTGAATCTAAACCACCATTCTCGTCAGCCTCAGATTCCTCCTCTTCCTCCTCATCCTCCTCCTCATCCCCTCTTCATCCTCCGCATCTCCATCCTCCTCCTCCTCCTCCTTTTTCCTCCTGCCCCCTAGATCCTCCTCACCCCCCATTCTCCTCCTTTCTCTCCTCCCCCTCCTCCTCATCCTCCTCGTCCTCCTCATGCTCCTCCTCCTCCTTCACCTCCCCCCCCACCCCTCTTCCTCCTCGTCCTCGCCCTCCCGGCCCTCCAGCCAGGTGCTCCGTGAGATGTCTGGCATCGTGGAGAGCATGATCTGCGCCGCGCACCCCGTGCGCGGCAACGCGCTCGAGCCGATGGACCTCGACGGCGGCGCGGGGGGAGGGCGCATGAAGCTCTACCACGCCAGGAACGCGCGCTTGACGGAGCGCTTGCTGTGTCAGTACGTAGATGCGTCACGGCGCGCATTCAAGGACCCGCGCAGGAGGGGAATATCGAAAGAGGCGGATGAGGCTTTGATGGGGTCTTGGGCGGGGAGTGGGGTGAGCGGAGGCTCGAGAGCGTCGGGGGCATACTAGGATGCGGGTGGCGAAGGCGCGGGGAGGGGAGAAGGAGGGAATGAGGGCGGGGGGGCGGGGGGGGGGGCGGGGGTAGGGGGTGCGAGGGGAGGTCAGTGTGACGGGGAGGGGCGGGAGGAAACGGGGGAGTGTTGTTTCGAGTTTCTTTGTCTCATGCAGCTTTGTTTCTTGCCCTCATCTGGGTTCTTCGCGTCTGTTTCCGAACTCATCCGCATGCTCGCCTTTCCCCCCCCTCCTTCCCCTTCCGAATTCCTCGATCCATCCTCTCGTCTATCAATCCCCTTTTCCCCCTTCCTGAACAGTGTCTCCTCTCTCCTCCGTCATCCGTCCTTGCGCCTCTCGCGGCCGCCGCCTGCCTTGCCCGCGCGGGGGCGTTCGGGGTGGGGCCCAGAAATGGGACGTGGGGTGGCGCGACTCTCGGGTTTAGTTGTCAACCGTCTTTTGCTGTTGGGCCCTCGTTTTGAAGAGAGAACGCCTTGCGTCTCCTTCTCCCCCCCCCTCCTCCCTCGCCACCGCCGCCGTCGCCATCCAATTTCGGCACGCCCCTCATACGGGCCGTTGCCCAATATGGAGCTCTACCGAAGGCCCCATCGGGAGGGTTCGCATGCCGCCGCCGCGCCAAATTCGGCACGCCTCTTTTCGCGCGGTTCGCGGCCCCATGGGGCGCTCAACCGAAGGTTCCAGTGGGGGGGCTCGCGCGGCACCACCGCGGCCAATTCGGCGCACCCTTCACGCGGGTCGTGGCCCAGGGTGGTCCATAGAAGGGCCCAGGAGGATTCGTGTGGCACCACCGCGCCCAATTCGTATGCCCTTTCACACGGTTCGTTGCCCCCGTATGAGTTGCCCCGCCCCCGACATTAGTGGGGGGTTCGCATGGCGCCACAGGCATCGCTCAATACTGCGCACCCTTCTTCACACGGTACGTGGTGCCATAGGGAGTTCCAAGCGGTACCCGCAATGCTGTATTCGCAGTTCCATATGGTTGGGTCTTCGCCAGGCGAATTCAAGATGCCCCCAACCATCCTGCGCGTGTTAAGGCTTCGTTTTGAAGGGACAGCGCCTCGCGCCTTCTTCCTCCATCCTTCATTTCTCACCATCACCATCATAAGCGCCATCCCAATTTGGCACGCTCCTCAAACGGCCCGCGGCTTCATTTTGGGCTCCACCGAGGGCCCCAGTGGGAGTGTTCGCATGGCACCGCCACACAACATTCGGCACACTCCTTACACGGTTCGCGGTCCCGTAGGAAGTTTCACCGAACGCCCCAGTAAGAAAGTTCGCGCGGCACCTCCGCGCTTAATCGTAGGCACCCTCGGCGCACGGTTCGTGGCACCATCGAGAGTTCCGCCGAATGCGCAAATGGGAGGGTTCGCATGGCCCACGCACCAAATTCGGCACACCCTTCGAGCGCCAGGCGTCCTAGCCTGGCGAGTTTCGTTATTTGCATGACAAACGCAAGTCCCCAGCGCGTAGCGCGGGAGCGGGGCCCTTCCAAACGCGCGAAGCGGAACACAAACCACCGCATTGTATATTATTTTGATTACGTGTTTTCGAGCGCCAGGCGTCCTGGCGATTTCGTCGTTGCTACAAAACACACGCAGACGCACGCAGGAAGACAGGCAGAACGCCCCAGTGAGAGGGTTCGCCCATTGCACCACCGCACCCAATTCGGATACCCCTGACACGGTTCGTGGCCCCATAAGGGGGGCTCTTAGACAATCTAAACGCTGCCTTGGAAGCCTACAGGAACCAGCACCGAAACGCCCAACAGTTCCCAATGCGTAGGCGATGTCACGAACCCGCGCCTTCCTTCTTACATCAGCTTGTCGAAGGACCCAACCATATGTAGCTGCGAGTGCAACATTTTGGGGCCGCTTTGGGTTGACCTCCATTGGGGCCACGAACCGTTTGAAGGGTCTGCCGAATTGGGTGCGGGCACTATACGATCCCTCCCACTGCAACCTTCGGTGGAACTCCCTGTGGGGCCACGGGCCGTGTCAAGAGTGTGCCAAATTGGTTGCGGCGGTGTCATGCGAACCCCCCCCACTTGGTTTATTATTGAACTTCCCATATGGGGCCACGAACCGTGTGAGGGGTGTGCCGAATGTGGTTCTGTGGTACCATGCGATGCCCTCGAATGGGCCCTTCGGCAGGGCCCCCCCCCCTATGGAGCCACGAACCGTGCGAGGGGCGAAACGACATGGGATAGTGATGATGTTTGCGATGAGAGGGAATGGGGGGGATAAATGAAGGAAGATACGCGGCCCGCTCTAAATCGAAGGCACGCCACCACAGGATGGTTGAGCATTTCTTCAACCCGCATGAAAAAAACAGCCATGTGCAACGGCCAACGTTGCGGGTACCAGGCACTTCGTTTAAGCAACACAACCAAGCGTTGAACTATTGGCGCAGCTATTGTGAAGACGTCTCAAGGCCGTTCGATTCAGAGGGCAGTTTGTTCGACAGCGTGAACCCCACCATGGTCCAGGCTGTCGAACTCGTTAAGGGGACGAGCTCCCCTTTCAGGGCCCATGAGGAGGTCCCGTGGCGCTGGCAAGAGATGGTGGTGACGCTCAAGGAAATATCAGGGGGGTTGTGAGGGCCCATCGCATCAGCGGGGGTCTGATCGGCTGCGCCTTGGACATGCGGCCAAACAGTTACGACCACATGCGCCAACAATCCTTGCCAGTGTCACAGGTGGCGAATCAGGAGCTGAACGTGATGCTGCCGATGTGGGATTTCGCGCTGCACCACGACGACGGGACAGGCGCCCGCCTGCACCCGCACTGGGGCGAGAGGAAGGTCGGAGCTCTTGCCCTCCTGCCCCGCGCGGACACGGTGCAGCTACTTGCCGCGGGTTTGGGCGGGAAAGACGGGCGGTTGTGCTGTGTTGCCGCGCGAACCTTCCCACTTGCGCCTTCGGTGAGGCTCCATATGGGGCCGCGGCCCGCGTGGGGGGCGTGCAGAATTGGGCGCGCTGTTTCCATGCGGGCCCTCTCAAATGGGGCCTTCGGAATTCCCTGAGGGGCGCGAACCACGTGCCAAAAGCCGAATTGGGCGCGATGGCATGCGAACCGCCCCACTTGGGCCTTCATTGGGGCTTCCCGCGCTTTGACAGCGAGCCATGAATGAGTTTCCAAACAAGGCTGTGTTGTTGGCCATTTTTTAAATGGTGATCTCCGCGTTCCTCATCCTCCTCCCCGCCCCCCCCCCCCCCCCCTCTCCCGATGCACCCGTCAGGCGGCTCGTGTCCGCGCAGGGGGCTCCGCCGAAGGCTCAGCGGCACAGGTTGGTTGCATGCGTCGCGCCACCGCCGACCATTTCGGCACATCCCTCGCACGGTTCGGGGCCCAACCAGGAGCTCCACCGAAGGTTCCAGTGGCACAGGTTGCGCTGCGTGCGTCGCCGCCACCCGTTTCGGCGCAATTTTCACGCGGATCGCGGCCTTGCATGGAGATCCAACCAAGGTTCCAATGGCAAATGTTGCATGCGCCACCGCCGCCCGTTTCGGCACACGCCTCCCACGGCTCGTCGCCCGATAGGGGGCTCCACCGAAGGCTGTAGCACAGGTCGCTTGCGTCGCAGCCGCAGATGTCGGCGCGCCCCCTCGCGCGGTTCGTGGGCCCATGGGGGGCTCCGCCGAATGCCCCAGTGGCATTGGTTGCGTTAGTCACCGCCGCCAATTTCGGCACACCCTTCACACGGTTCGTCGCCCCATAGGGAGTTCCACCGAAGGTTCCAGTGGCACAGGTTGCGCACCGCCGCACTTTCCCGCGCCCCCCTCGCGCACGGTTCGTGGCCCCATGGGGGGTTCTACCGAATGCCCCCAGTGGCGCAGGTTGCATGCGCCACCGCCGCCCATTGCATACGCCTCACGCACAGCTTGTGGCCCCGCAGGGAGTTCCACCGAAGGCCCCAGCGGCGCAGATGGCACGCGCCACCGCTGCACACCCCTCGCACGGTTCGTGGCCCCATTGGGATGTCCGCCGAATGCCCCAGTGGCATTGGTTGCATTAGTCACCGCCGCCAATTTCGGCACACCCTCGCACGGTTCGTTGCCCCATAGGGAGCTCCACCGAAGGTTCCAGTGGCACAGGTTGCATGCGTCACCGCCGCCCCTTTCGGCATGCCCCTCGCACGGTTCGTTGCCCCGCAGGCAGTTCCACCGACGGCCCCAGTGGCACAGGTTGCATGCGCCACCGCCGCTCATTTCGGCGCACCCCTCTCACGTTCCGCGGCCCCATGGCGAGTTCCACCGAAGCCTCGTGGCACAGGTTGCGCGCGTCGCCGCCGCCCATTTGTGCACGCTCCTCACACGGCTTGTGGCCCCACAAGGGGGTCCCCGAAGGCTCCAGTGGCACAGGTTGCCAACACATTTTGGCACGCGCTTCAGCTGCGCGGTTCGTTGCCCCATGCATAGGGGGTTCCACCGAACGCGCCAGTGGCGCAGGTTGCATGCGCCACCGCCGATCGTTTCGCCCCCCATCCCCCCCCCCCCCCCGCCCCTCACGCGATTCGTTGCCCCACGTGGAGCTCGACCGCAGGTTCCAGTGGCACACATTGCACGCGCCGCCGCCATTCATGTTGTAGGCACACCCCTCACACGGCTCGTGGCCTCATAGGGGGATCCACCGAAGGCTCCAGTGGCACAGGTTGCGTGCACCGCCGCCGCCCATTTCGACACGCCCCTCACATGGTACGTGGCCCGATAGGGAGTTCCACCGAAGGTTCCAGTTGCACAGGTTGCATGCGTCACCGCCACCCGTGTCGGCGCAAGCTTCACGCGGATCGTGGCCTCATATGGAGCTCCACAGAAGTTTCCAGTGGCACAGGTTGCACGCGCCACCGCCGCTCATTTCGGCACACCTCTCACACGGCCCGTGGCCCCACAAGGAGCTCCACCGAAGGCTCCCGTGGCGCAGATTGCATGCGTCACCGCCACTTGTTTCGGCACACCCTTCACGCGCGGTTCGCGGCCCCGCAAGGAGTTTCGCCGAAAGTTCCAGTGGCGCAGGTTGCATGCGCCACCGCCGTTGATTTCCGCAGACCCCTCACACGGTCCGTGGCCCCACAAGGATCCCCGCCGAATGCTCCAGTGGCAGAGGTTGCATGCGTCACCGCCGCGCATTTCGGCACACCCCTCACACGGTTCGTGGCCCCATAGGGAGTCCCACCGAAGGTTCAAGTGGCACGCGTTGCATGCGCCACCGCCGCCCTCTTCGGTCCACCTCCCCCGCGCAGTTCGTTGCCGCACAGGGAGTTCCACCGCGTGCCCCACTGGCAAGGTCCGCGCGGCGGCCTCGCATGCCGACACACCCGTCAAAAACATAGTGGCCCCATAGGCAGCGCCATCGAAGGCCCCAGTGGCAAGTTTCGCATGGTGGCCCCGCAATTGGGCGCACCCCTCACACGGTTCGTTGCCCCATTGGGGCTTCCCGCTGTTTCGTCCAATTTGCCTTGCGGTGCTCGCAATTGCATATGGTTGGGTCAGTCGCCAGGAAATGTTTTATTCCAGCCAATTTGCGTTTGTGGATCCTTGTTTTGAAGGGGCGCCCCCCGCTTCCATCCTCCTCTTCATCTCCTCAGCCACCCCCCCCCCCCCCCCCTCCCCCGACACGCCCTCGCGGTTCGCGGCCGCGCAGGGGGGAGATCAACCGAATGCTCCAGTGGCACAGGTTGCGCGCGTCACCACCGCACATTTCGGCACACTGTTTTACACGGTTCGTGGCCTCATAGGGGGACCCGCCGAAAGCACCAATGGCACAGGTTGCATGCGTCACCGCCACCCGTGTCGGCACGCCCCTCGCATGGTACGTGGCCCGATAGGGAGTTCCACCGAAGGCTCCAGTGGCGCAGGTTGCATGCGTCACCGCCATTCATTTCGGCACACCACTCACATGGTTCGTGGCCCCATATGGAGCTCTACCCAACGATCAGGTTGCACAAGTTGCATGTGTCACGGCCGCCCATTTCGGCGCACCCCTCCCACGCGGTTCGTGGCTCCATAGCTACCGAAGGGTCCAGTGGCACGGTTGCATGCGTCATCGCCGCTCATTTCGGCATCCCTCGCACACAGTTCGGTGGCCCCACAGAGAACTCCACCGAAGGCCCCAGTGGCAGAGGTTGCATGTGCCACCACCGCGCTTTTCGGCACACCCCTCACACGGCTCGTGGCCCCCATGGGGGGCTCCACCGAAGGTTCCAGTGGCACATACATGCGTCACCGCCACAAATTTCAGCACACCGCTCACACGGTTCGCGGCCGCATAGGGAGTCCCACCGAAGGTTCCAATGGCGCAGGTTGCATGCGTCACCGCCGCACACTTCGGCACACCCCTCACACGGTTCGCGGCGGCCGCACAGGGAGTTCCACCGAAAGGTTCCATTGGCACGTTCCATGCGTCACCGCCGCCCATGCCGCCATGCCCTTCACACACGGTTCGCGGCCCCATAGCGAGTTCCACCGATGGTTCCAGTGGAGCAGGTTGCATGCGCCATTGCCGCACATTTAGGCACACCCCTCGCAAGGTTAGGTTCGTGCCCCCCCAAGGAGCTCCACCGAACGCTCCAGTGACATAGGTTACATGCGCCACCGTCACTCATGTCGGCACACCACTCGCACGGTTCATAGCCCCACCGTGAGGCCCACCGAAGGTTCCAGTTGCACACAGGTTGCATGCGCCACCGCCGCCCATTGCGAAACACCCCTCGCGCGGTTCGTGGCCGCGCAGGGAGATCCACCGAAGGTGCCAGTGGCACAGGTTACATGCGCCACCGCCGCCCACTTCGGCACACCCCTCACACGGTTCGTGGCCTCACAGGGAGACCCACCCAAGGACCAAGTGGCGCCAGGTTGCATGCGCCACCGCCATTGTTTCGGCACACTTTTCACACGCGGTTCCTGGCCCCATAGGGGGATCCCCTGAAAGCGGTACCAACAGTGATGCATTCGTAGTTGTATATGGTAAGTTAGTTCTGTATTTGTTTTGCGGGCCCCCCTTTTCCCCAGGACGCCAGATGCGTGTCGATCGCGGGGCCAGGCGGCACGAAGGTGGGGACGGACCTCAGCATCACCATGGGCGTGGTCATGGACCAGCGCAGCTGGGTGTGCGCGGTGGCGCCGCCCCAGGCTCGCCACGGTTCGGCAATGTGGGATTACGGTTGTGACGTGAGTTCTCTGGGGAGGGGTGGGCGGGCGGGGGCTGCCGCAGTTCTTAGGCGGCGTTTTGTTGTCGGACGTCGTCCCTCGTTAGCGAGCCACCAGTGTTTCAATTATATATGTGGTACGGGCAGCTCTTTGTTTTATTCCTGGCGGTCTCGAAATGTTCTCTGAAAGGTGTGCGTGTCCCCCCGCCATCCTCCTTGTCGTTTTCACCAGCTTCCTCGTTCCTTGGGTCCTCGTCCAAGCCATGCCTCGTTCCCGTTCCCTGTCCCCTTCGAGGGCGCTGGAGGCGATGTGAGGGCTCTCTGTCAGCGTTCGGGCACAATCGGGGCCCTGTTGGCGCACTCATGCTTTCCGTGGGCTTTCTGGCAGCGTTCAGTATCCATCGAGGTGCTTTTGGATCGTCGAGGGGGGCGGGGCAATTTTACCTTCAGAGGGGGTGCTCTCACAAGCTGGCAAATCGTTCGCAGCAGCGGCGTCGGTGTTCCAGCGTCGCTGTTGTTAGCATTGTGTCACCTCTCAGGCCCCATTGGGGCCCTCGTGGACACTCCAGGGGCCGACCCTCGATCCTTGGTGGGGGGGTTCTTGGGCTGCCAGGGGGGCCGCTTGATCCTTCCAGGGGGGGGCGTCTGGATTCCTGCAGGGGGGGGGGCTTTTGATCCATCCAGCCCTCCCCCCCCAGGGGTGGCTCCTGACCCCGTCAGAGAGCCTTTTGATCCTTGCAGGGGGCTTGCAGATCGCTCATCTTCTTCACATACATTTTCGTTTCTCGCCAATTTTCGCTGACCGCCAGGGAGCTGCACCGAAGGCCCCAGCGATTGCGCGCGCATTTCGCGACCTCACCGCACCCATGTTCGGCGCGTCATCTGCCGTTTGGCGCCCCCCTGAGCAGCTGCGCCGATCAGCGCGCCACGAACTGTTTGAGGAGTGTGCGCAGAGGGGCAGATTCAGCGCGGACCTTCCGCATTCCCTGCCCCGCAAGGGGATCCACCGAACGCTGCAGAGGCACTGCGTATGCCGCGCGTGGGCGCCCCGCCCTTTTGGCGTGCCCGTCGAGGGCTCGGAGCTCGGCGGCGGGCACCCGTTGCGCGCGCGTCGCCCCCGCGTGTTATCATGGGCTTCCCCTGGGAAGGGCCCCATCGGAGGGCCCAGAGAACAGGCTGGCGGGGGGCCCTTTCGATTTCTTGGGGGCCTCGGGAGGGTTCAGAACAGGGCGGCGGGGGAGAGCCCAGATGAGGGCCCCGAAACGTCTGTGGAAGGGGCCCCGAAAATTCCCAGGGAGCGCCCAGGTGCTCTGCCGGGAACGGGGGTGGGGGTTTCCGGTCGGCCGGCCACGCGGCTCCCGCTCGAGCGTTGACCCCCCTCTAACGAGAAACCCCCGTTGCAGGCACGCGGGAATCAGGCCAGCGAAACCTTGCCATCCTGCCCCTGGGGGGCTGGTTTTCGGGATTCCGCCCCCCCCCGCCTCTCTTCCCAGGTCCCCACGGAGTGCCTCACCGAGCAGTGTTTCTGCGACAGCGTGGAGCTCGCGGAGCTGGAGGAGAAGCACCGTTTGCACTTCAGGAGTTCCGTCCCAATCCTCCTCTTCCGCTGCTACACCCCCCCCACAAAAAAAACGCATTCCCGTCGCCCCCTCCCCCTCGCGGGTCCCCTCTCGTTTTTCCCTGGTGATTTCCCCCCTATCCCCGCACTTTCCTTCCTTGCCATTTGCCCCGTTGCCCTATTCGCCATGCGCCCCATCCTCCTCTTACTCCTCCTCCGCTGCCCTGATGCAGGCCTCCCGACGACCTCCTCCTCCTCCTCGTCCTTCGCATGCTTTTCCTCGTCCTCCCCTTCCTCATCGGGCTTCCTCTCCTCCTCCTCCTCCCGAGCTCCCCCTCGCTCCCCCTCCTCCTCCCCCCCAGCGCTCTGCGCCCTCCTCCCCCCCCAGAGGAGCGTCGTCAAACGCAAGGTCGGGGAGGCCCTCGCAGCTGGGCGAGAGAACCCCGCACCCAAAAAACGGCGCCGCACGAAGGCTTACCAGATGATGATGATGACGGACAATATGCTCAGAGTCTCGTGCGGCTTCATGTTGCACGATTTTCAGGTTCAGGTTGATGGGAAAGGCGAGCCCACAGGAGATCCTTTCGACTGGCACTTATCGTGTATTTCTCCTGACATGGGCCCTGATATGGTAGCCGCAGATGCGTTCCTCAGTTATGAGAAGAACATCAACTTGCAGTGCGATTATGACCAGAGCCACACGCTGAACAACGCGTCGAAGGGCGCATTGAGGACCCGCCACGTGCGACGCCGTCCCTTTCTATTTCTTTCTCCTCATCCTTGTCGTCGTCGTCGTCGTCGTCACCCTCCTCTTCCTCCTCCTTCCCCCGTCTTCCTTCTCACTCCGTCGTCGTCGTCCTCCTCCTCCCCCTGCTCATGCTGCTTCTGATGCTCCTCCTCCTCGTCGTCCTCCTCATCCTTCTCGCCTCCTCCTTCTCATCCTCCTTCTCCTCCTCCTCCTCCTCATCTTCCTAATCCTGATTCTCTGCCTCAGCCTACCCTTCTTTCTCGGCCTCCCCCCCCCAATTGCAGGACGACGGGATTGTGGCGTTTTCAAGTATTCTTTACGCTTCGCGTATCCCTGTCAGGACAACCACTCTTGTGATTGTGCTGCTGGTGCAGCTGCTATTGGTGCTGCTGTTGCTAGCGCTGATGCCTCCGCCGCTGCTGCGGTGTCTGTTGCTGCTGTTGGCATTCGTAATGAGCGTGGTGTTCTTGATGATGTAAATGATGGGTGCTCGTGGTTCTTGTGCTGCTAGTGACGTTGGTGCTGGTTGCGCTGCCGACCGTGATGATGATGGTGCTGATGTTGATGTTGCTGGTGATGGTGCTGATGGTGGTGCTGGGGCTCGTGGTGGTGCTGTTGGCGCTGGTGGTGCTGCTGATGCTGCTGTTGGCGCTCATGGCGGTGGTGGTGGTGTCGCTGCTGCTGCTGATGTGGCTGTTGGTGTTGGTGGTGACGGTGCTGCCGCCCCTGCTCTCGGCGATGCTATTTGTGGTGATGTTTCTATTCTGCCTTTCGTGCTGCTGCTGCTGCTGCTTGTTTTGCTGCTTGTCCTGCTGCTGCTGGTGATGCTGTGGCGCTGAGGCTACTGATGGTGCTGCTGCTGTTGATGCTGATGGTGATGGCTGTCGTGGTGGTGTTGCCGCTGCAGGTAGTGCTGGTACAGATGACGCTGCGCTCTCGGAGCGCATTGGTTTCCTGGTGGGGCCCCCTCGTTGCCCTCTGGCTCCTTCCAGGCCCTTTGAACCTTAGCGGAGTTGTCTTGGGGCTCTTTTGGCGGGTCTCTGTGCCCCCCTGGGGCGTTCTGGTTTTTCTTGGGGGCGTCTTGGGGCCTTTGCGGTGCTTCTCGGAGCCACCTAGGAGCGATTCGGTCAAAAGAGGTTGGGTGGTCCTCGGCGCCCGCCCCCATATGGGGTCCCCAGAGTCGCACCTTGGAGCGCTATTGTGGTTGCATTGGGGCGTTATTCGGCGCGTTTCTGTTTGGCGGCGTCCTGGGTTTCTCTTGCGCGTAGTAAGGCGCATTTTTGGGTGGCACCCTTAATGCTTCAACAGACGCATCGGCAGCGGAACGGGGGAAGGCCAGAGGTTTCCTTCAGGCTATTGGTAGGTGTGTCCCAACATACAGTGGTGGGTCCTCCCCTTGAAAAGACGGCGCCCCGCGTTAATCCCCTTCGCTTCCCCATCCTCCTCCGCCTTCTCCTGGCCCTTCCCCAAGGCATGCCCATTGCGACGCGTCCCTCGCGCGGTTCGTGGCCCCACATGGGCCCCCACCCGATGCTCCAGTGGCGTTGTCTACATCTAGGCCCCGCTCCGTTGCAGGGCTTGATGCAGACGCCCAATCCACGCCCGCGCCCGCAGCCGCGCAGACTCCTTGGCCTCCTTCGGCCCAGGGCCCGATCCAAATAGCGCAGCTCGCCAGGGAGCCTGGCGCTCGACCACATGTCAAGTATCTAGTCGACGGTCCCAGCCATATGCTTTGCAAGCGCGCGTTCCGCAGGGCAGGCTGGGCGAAGCAGCGAGAAGTCCCCGCGGGGCCACGCGCCGTGTGAGGGGCGTGCCACATTGCGGGGGCGGCATGCGACTCTTGCCATTGGGGCCTTCGGTGGGTCTCCCTATCGGGCCGCGAAGCGTGCGAGGGGCGCGCCGAACTGCGGGGCCGCCGCGCGCACCTTGCCAATGAGGCTTGCGGCGGAGCCCCCTATGGGGCCACGAACTGTGTGAGCGGGCTTCCGAAATGGGTGGCGTTGGCGCATGCAGCTTGTGCCGCTAGCGCCGTCCGTGGAGCCCCCTATTGGGCTATGAACCGTGTGAGGCGTGCGCCGAAATTGGTGGCGTTGGCGCATGCCGCTTGTGCCATTGGATCCTTCGGTGCGGCTCTCTACGGGGCCGCGGGCCGCGCGAGGGGTGTGCCGAACTGGGCGGCGGTGGCGCTCGCAACCTGCGCCACTGGGGTCTTGCTTTGGACTCGGCGATTTGGAGGAGTCTTGTTTTGGAGGAGTCTTGTGTTGACTTGGCGGTTCGAGGTCTGCCCCCCCACTTCCCGCCCCCCCCCCTCCGCCGTCCTGTCCATTCCTGGCGGTTTTGTGTCCCCATCGGGCGTTCCAACTTTACGCAATGCCAGGAAGCAATTCAGCTTTCTTTACGCAACGTCGTTAGGGGGGCGGTGTCCTTTGTGATCAGACGCTTGCGGGCCAGACGTTTCCTTGATATTGGGTGGTTGCGGCGCGCAGCTGAACCCCCCC